>JAZHYW010031663.1:0-97870 GCA_037355805.1 Ixodes ricinus
GTACGCACCGATTTTTTACCATATAGCAGTACACTTCAAAATACGTTTTTTTATTCATGCATGAGGTTCAATGTGATCCTGGCTGTACTGACATATTCTGAACACTAATAAAAAGTAAAACACTATATCACAAACGTGATATGTATTCAGTCCAGCATTAGACGGAGGCATGTAAAGACGACGAGAGCATTAGTATAACAACTCGCACACTCAGTAAATACATATATATTTATTATTGTGACAAACACAAACGCGCTGGTTGAGTTTATATTTACAACGCGGCGGCGTTCAAAACCACGTACAGTACAGTTTCAGAATAAGGCAAATGGTATCATTGAGCAACGCCACGGATGCAGCGTGACGTCAGAGCCGCCTTCGTGTTGGTGTCTTAGAGATACAGTGCATCGTAGTTTGTGTCGTTCAGCTGTTACGCGAAAAACACATCTAGTCTTATCGGTGAGTTTTGTGAACGTTCGTGCTTTTCTTGCCACAGCGTGAAGAGGAGAGCGGGTGTGTATGACTTCGACACACCGGCGGAATGATTCCAGCGAACAGTCATGGTGAGTGATACTTCAATCCGGACTGTCATCGCGTTTAGAGGAGTTTCCTTGCGACTCTACCGACCAGTGCCGTGCCCTTTCAGGTCAGCTCGAAGCGGCTCGCCGGATCCAACGAAAATGTGACTCTCCATCCATTTGCCTCTTCGTGTTCACACTCACGCACTTGGTAAGTGTTGGCGATTGGGAAGGTGCAGAACAAGAACGTGAGATTACACGTATAAGTACTTAGCACGCAGGCATCATGAAGGCAAACTAATATTAATGTATTTCTCAGTGATGATTTCAAGTAATCAATTAGTTTCGAGATGGCTTTACTAGGTCCTGAGTTATCAATAAATTTGTAGTTTTAATTAGTTCCTCCTTACGGGTCGTTAGCGTAAAATTCTTCAGTATATATCAATAATGTTTATAAAATTTCATTCACTAATACATGTTTTGTGCGGTGATGCTATTTTTGTTGCTTTATATGTATTACAATAATTTTAATTAATTAGTCTCAAAAAGATATAGCCTCCCGTTTTGTGCAACGTGATTGCAAATGTTTTTTTACCAAGGTAATATCATTAAATCACGCTTAAAAAAGCATCACCACACAAAACATACCTTGGTGACTGTAATTCTATAAAAGTTTCTGATATATTTTGAAGAATGTTACGCTAACGACCCGTAAGGAGGACCTAATTAAAATTACAAATTTATTGATAACCAAGGATCTAGTATAGCTATCTTAAAACTAATTGCTTATTTGAAATCACCACTATGAAATACATCAGTATGCCAAATTTAAGCATAATAAACGAAATAGAAAAAGTTAAAGGCGATTGCTTGTTCTGCGCTAACAGTGTCTATCTCTGTACAAGCGGGGCAAATTTATTGTGAAATACACCTACTTTCAACTTCTTGTGCGTATCCTATGTAAAAAACATGTGTCAGGCATGACCAAAAGAGAATGCCAGCTTTTAATACATAAAGTGTGTTATCATTCGAATTCTATAAAGAAAACGTGACATAACGTTCCAGCGGCAAATTTCAGCGTTATATAGACTTACACAGTCATATGTCTGTCAAGTTCACAAGCCCATAGGACCCATACGAACGTAATTATGTCAGAGTGACATATGACATTATGACGTTACCTGACTCTGCCAGTAACAATACCATGGCGTCACGTGACGTCGTAAAGTCACACGCCCTGTGATGTCACGTGGCGGCATGACACTCTGTGAGTCACAAAGTCACGTGATCTCCTGACATGCGTGAATCACACACCAAACTTCTGCCCAGCTTACTTGCAACCCTGATTTTTTTTCTCTCAGAATCAAACAGCTATCATTAAATCTACCAGTCGTGTGGAAAGTCCTGATTTAGGGCACTAACCTAAGCAGAAAACATGATAACCATCAATAGTTGCTTTCGTTATAAAATGCATGTAATGCTGACATTGTTTTCGCGCTTATAATGTCACGTACTGTATAAAGATTTATTATTGTTATATTATCATTATTATTATTAATATTATTATTATTAATATTAGTATTAGTATTACTATTTTTTATTACTCTTATCATTATTATCATTATTAAGCATCGAGTTGGGGAGTTCGCACGTTATTTTGAGAAACTTTGGGACTTACAGTAATTTCATTCGCATTTTTTCATGTTTCCAGGAAAGGCAGTAACTGGTTACGTTGTTAGAAATGGGAACTGGACTAACGTTGGTAAACACGATCCTCTCAAACCACAGGCAAGCTTGTTATAATTTTCACGTGTTCGCCAGCAACCAGATATGTGCCAAAAATCTCATTAGGTTTGGTATTTTTACTGTGGCTAGTTTTATTTAATTATATCGCCACTGCGATGATAAATTCGGAGTCTCATGACCACAGAACTTGTTTAACTTTATTTGTCTTCTAGCGTGGGCTTGAAAATGTTTGCGTGTTCTGTGTGGTCATCAATATTCGTGCTCAGTGGTCTTTGCGCTTAGTAACAGCTCCCAGTGCTTGGACAAATTTTAGCATGCCGTTTGAATTAGAGTGTGGTATTTAAATCTATTGTCTGGTTTGCATTTGTTTCAAGTGGTGATACTCATTTCTGAGATTAAAGATGAATGAAGACTATTCGGTGAGATAGAGATCGCGGGGTTATTTGAGAATTATCGGAGCTCGCCACGTTTGACAGGGACTGACTGGTGCCTCTCGGCTCTAACACTTGGCTTGCACTTTGCGTTGCAATGTTTGAAATTAACTTGGGTGATTGTGTCGTATGTCTACTTTTGTGAAATCAAGTGGATTGTGAGCCACACATATTTATAAAAATCGTTGGGTCTAGTAGTGCAATCATGCCCATTGCTTGTTATGGTGTAGTCAAAAATTGGAAAAGCTTCAGAATATTGATAATGGCATTAGTGCTTCCGCGGAGATGCATGGCACATCTTGTGCCATGCATCTCCATGTGAACTCTTCACGCAACTATTGTTTTTAAACCGATAACCTTTTTTTTTTTGCAGATGTTTTATCCTGTGACGAAAGGCTTGACAATTGTGAAGGGAGATATTCTGGTAGGTGCTACACATTCAGCATAAATAGTTAAATACAATTAATCTCATAAATTAATTGTTAATATCAGACCCATCTGAGATGGAAACCTAATAAACTAAGTTGCTCATGATCAGGAAGCAAACAGACATGTTTCAAATGTGACCTCAATAACACATAAAATATCGTCTTTTTGAATTCAGACTGACTGAAGAATCGGCTTGTTTCAAGTATAAACATGATCAAAGCACATTTAATACTGTGTTAGCTTAAATTTGTCATTTGGTTTACTGCGGTTAGTGAGTCCTCTTATTACGCTCTACAACCTATTCCTAGAGTCCTGCACACCCGCAAATTATTCGCGAATATCCTAGGATATCTGCGATGCTGCCGGTAGATACAATTAATCATTAAATAAATATTGCAGGCAGCGTATCTTATGCAAATATGTTTTTAAATGAACCCAGGTTTAATCTACTCTCCACGGTTTGTACTATGGAAGTACGTATATACTGAAATGCACAATGCAGCAAATACCCAGGCTAAAAGTTAGATGCAACCTATTTATAATCCTTGTGGTGGTAGGCAAGACAGAAAAGGTACAGTGGGCAGCTTCACTATGGTCCTCGAACCGCTACAATTAGTCAGCGGTAGGCGTACAGAAAAAGCACAAAACACAACGTACACAGGAATAAAGAACAACTCAAATTCACTTCTTTACAGAAACTGAAACTAACTAAAAATAATCAAAATCACTGGGCCACTGTTCAGAGAAACAAGTACAGGAGGACACTCAAGACTGCTTACGTGTGGAAGGGTAAGGCATAATAGTCCCGGCGGGAGAAATGTTTTTCGAGTAACGTTTCTACACGTATTAAAGTTTCGAACGACATGTAGAACGACGTCGAGGAACGACGTCGTTCCAACTCAACTCCAACTCCACCGACTCCAGAGATGCGGCTTCTAGAACGACCTCTAAGGCCTCATTCACACAGCGTTTGTTTCCCGGCCCTGCGAGAAAGGCCGGCTGTCCTTTCCGCCGGTGGAGAGGGTCTTGGGACCGGTTTCCGAACGAAATCGGGCCACCGGAGCCGAAATGGGCCGAACGTGGATGTCCTACTTCCCCGGCGCTGGCGGGAGACCGGGAACGCCGGCGCCCCGCCCTATCGAGGGACGGCCAATCACAAAATAGTCAACTTTCGCTGAATCTGAGCGGATTCTCAAAGTTGGGTGACCATGGGCACGGCCGCGGAGGGGAATTGCATCCTGTAGCCCTACGCCCTAACGACGAAGCACAACAAAGCTTTTTATCGGGAAGGAGCGAGGCCAGCGAGGCGACGAGCGCACTGTGTGATGTTTACGGCTCTTGAACAACGGGCATACAGAGATTTGTATTTACCGCTGAGGTGCTGCTCAAAATGGTGAGACCAGATTGGTTCCTTTGCGATTGACGTAAATGCGATTTTAAGAAAGAACAGCAGAAGGAAAAAATACGGTCGTCGATCACTCGGGGACCGAAATGCGGCGTAAGGAGTGATTGAGTGAAACTTGCTCGCGGTCGGTCTTGTCGTTTTTGTTTTGAAACGTGGAGACAAATAAAATGTTTTCAAACATGCAAGATCGTTATCGGCGGCCCAACGCAAGCTCCAAGGAACAAAATATGTCTCTGCGCGCCCATCGACGCCGATCGTCCGCTACATTTGGTGTTCGACGCCGCCACAAAGCAGCCACAAATACGGGATTACAAGATTAGTTGTGGGAGATGGGGAGGCGTGAACATTGCGCACGAAATTATAGGCTATACCGGTTATACGGTTTTGCGGGGATACAAACGTTCGACGCGGAATTTGGAAGGTGCAGAAAGATTTCTAAGCTAGGTGGCCCAAGCTACCGCCCAATATATGGGGACACAGCCGCCAGCATCTATCTATTCCTATTAGAGGCGAGATATTTTGGTGGCGCCCTCCTTTGGTTCCCTCTCGTGACGTCATTACCTTGCAGAGCAACAAGTTCGCACGGTAATTGTAATTGGCATCGTGGAAGCTTGAAATCATTGCGCCCTCAAAGCAACACTGCCAACACCGCCAAAATTAAAGTTCTGACATTCCTCATATTTCCGTCTGATAAGAAATCCTTTGCCGATCGTTAAGTAGTCAGTTCTCTTCGGGCCAACCTTGCACGCCGACTGGCACAGCGACGATTTCAACCGGGCACGTCGCCAATAGCCACCGCCGGCGGCTCCGTCGCCGCTGGTTCGAACACTCCTCCGTCCCATCAAGTTTCCGGAACGGTGCACGCATGGCACTTTCGCCGCAACGGGGCGAGATCGCCGGCTCTGTCAGAATGAAGCCTAATACGCACTCTGCAAGGACGGCGTCTAGGACGTCGCCAAGGACGATCTCTTCGCACGACCTCACGGATGAAGTCGAGGACGACTGTCGAGGACGGCGTCTAGAACGGCGTCTAGGACGAAGTCAAGGATGACCCTAGAGGACGACGTCATGAACGACGTTCAGGACGACTTCCAGGACGACCTCTAGGACGACATTAAGGACGATGTCTAGGACGACGTTGAGAACGACGTTGTCCTACAAAGAGGAGGGAGGGGAGGGTGAGGAGGAGAAGGCTACGGAGGAGGCGGAGGAGGAAGAGCGTACCCTCCCTTCTCCCCCTCAAGAGCTGCGGCTCTAATTTCGAATTACAGAGGTTTGCAGACGTGCTTTGAATGTTTTTATGGCCATCTTTCGGGCAAAACGACGCCGCTTTTTCGCGTGATGGGACAAGTGAGCCTGTTCTAGAGGTCTAAGACGAGCTTTAGGACGATTTCTAGGATGACCTCAAGGACGACGCCAAGGACAGCGTCGTCCTTATGCATACGATTAAGCGGTGTGTGGCGCTCAAAAGCATTTTTATGGCCATATACACCGCTTTTTCTCTCAATGGGACAAGTAAGGCTTTGCCTTTAAAAAGAACGATATGTCAAGCACAAACATGCAACCGTGAATCTTTAAAGGTTAGGCTCACAAAGTCATTATTAGTGACTAACAAAAAAATACTATTTAGCAAACGTGGGAAAGTAGTGTTAACGCATTTAGAGCCATAATTTGTTGTTTAACTACCTGATGTGGTGTATCGGATGCTGGTCTGGTTAAGTTGTTCTCATATGGGAAAAAGGCTTTAATTTTTATTGAAATAAATATTGAGTTTGCTAAACTCTTACGCGTTGTCTCGCTCCCGCACTAAGATACTGTTCAGCTTACAGGAAGCCGCCTGCCGATATCCCCATTGCCCCCTGTTTATTGATAACCCCTAATATTTTTTCTTTATCCGACAGCTATGTAGTTTTGACTTGAGTTAGGCTTTAGGTACAACTTAATGTCTCTAAGACTTAGCATCATTTTCTTTGCACAATGCCGAAACATCTAAAGGCTCGCGATGTGGGGACATTAGCATGGGAAGGTTTAGTTTGTGCAAACATACGTGCACCCAAAACGCTGCTAAAGTCTCAAATGCAGAAATAAAATGTATCACTTGCAAATTCTGGGCAGATACGACTACAACTTAAACCAGTGTTTGAGGATGTAAATGCAAAATCGGAATTCTCGGGTCAGATACGGATGTCGGAAATTATTATTTGCGCAGAGTTCTATGTTACATCATTCTGTTAACAAAAAATTAAAACTGAATTTTTATACAGACGTACTTAAAAGTTTTAGATACCTAACTTTTGAAACTTTCAAATATCCAATAAATTGTCATTTTAAAAAAGCCCATCGTAACAATTTCTTAAAATGTGAAAACTGTTTTATAATACTTGTGCGATTTTCATAACAACTAGGCTCCTGCCAGCGTGTTGATGCGCATTTCTTTGTGATGCCATTATTCACTCTTTCTTTATAATATATAAGGAAAATATAAACATTGCTAATTCTGTTTTTATTTTTTCAGGCTGTGCGTTGCACGTTGAAGAACTTCAGAAACAGAGATACTTATGTTGGGTGAGGATCGTTTTCAAGCTGTCGCTTACCTGTTTGACTATAGTATAGCACAACCACTGCTTTAAGGACTTTGTTGTGTTTTCTATATTCCACCTCCAATTATAGTTTGACAGATGACACAGTGCGTCTCACACGTATTAATGTAGTCCAAATCGCACAAACGAATGAGTATAGTAAACTTGGATTGAGCGCGTGGGTAACCTTAGCAACCGTAACCATAAGCGTGCATTGCAAATCATGTGGCCTGGATGACATCGTGAACGGTATTTCTCGAATTTACTGGTGCAGTGAATTTAAACGATATGAATAGTAGTGCAAGTTCATAAAACTGACACATTTGTTTTCAAATATTACGCCACGTGATAAATTTAGAACACCAAATTTTATTCATAAGTGATTTGGTAAATGGAGATCGCCTATTCTGTACATTTAGATTGATGTCAGGCGAACCTTTGTGTAAACATCGGTATTAAAACCTTGGCTCCGTTATCTCAAATGTTTCACATGCAGATACGTAAAGTCTCGTTCACACCTTTTTGTTTGAGTATGGTCTAGTGTGTGGTGCTCGCTTGTAACCGCCTAGGACGAGAAAACACGCTGGCGCCGTTTATCGGGTATGAAAGTTTTTTTACTATATGGTTTGAAACCTTTCTGGACGAATTTGTTTCGCACTATTTGCGAGGTAAAATCTACGCACTATTTATGATAAGTGGTCACTGATAACATCCTCAGATTTGTTTCAAACACAGGGTGAAACGGTTATGCGTAAAATATACGAAGATCGAAGTGCTCCCAGGACTATCCGATAGATGGCGCCAGCCAGTGTATTCTCTTGTCGTGAGTGGTCAAAAGCGGTAGCAAGCAGTCGATCACGCGCACATTCAAATGTGTGAACAACCCTTAGCTTGTCTGAATCAAATTACCTTGTGCCTAATTGTGCCAGCTGCCTTTCCTTTCCGTGCGAAGTATTCAAACTGCTGCCGTTTCTTTGATGCTGTTCTGCGTCGGAAGGGTATAATGTTCACGATCTTATTATATTTGTGCGCAGGCCTACGTCGGAAGATGAGATGTGCAACTTTTACATGATGTACTACACGGATGGAGACAAGATTCTAGAAGACAACTTGTGCTACTCCAAAGGATCCCCTACTTACTATTGGAAGACAGATCCGATGCTGAAAGACCACGTCACTCCTGAAATCGATGAAGATGCCAGTACTCTCGATTGATATAACACCCTCGGCGTGCGCATTTAGGTGAAACCACAAATGCCATCCGAGCCAGTGAGAAATATTGATTGGCAATCACCAAGAGCTAAAAAGGGCTTCCGAGTTTTGCCACCATAAAAGTACCGGCTACCAGGTTCATTTCTGACAATATTGAATGTCCTAATTTTGCAAGTCGCAAGTATAAAAGCCTAATAATATTAAATATTTTTATACGCATGGATGAGCTGCGCCTCGAGTCACTGAGAGCCTAAGAAGCGCAGAGCATGGCAAGTTCCCGACATTTCTTTCGCGTTCCACAGCCAATCAGGTTGAAGGCATTGGCCAGTGAGAAGATTGAAGAACCATTCACGAAGTATGAAGGGTGAACGTGAAAGGTCATAGCCTGCGTTTTTTATGCCGACAGTGACTATAGTATCAAGCGATTGAAATATTAAAGTTGAAGCAATCTTTTAATTTTAATTTTATGTCTATCTTACTGGTATTTTTGTTTTTCGAGAACAAAAATAATGTTTTAGCATGGTGATATAGCTTTTTAGTATGTCACAGGTCTATATTTTTCGATAAATATAATTTATATTTTGAGCCCATCGCTCCTCGGCGTTTTACTAAACAAATTAAAAAAAAATTAAGTCGAAGTACAAACAAGTAACCCTGGAGCGAGGGGACCAAAAAGGGATGGTCAGACACGGAAACTCCGACACAAAACTGGGAGTTTCGTGCCTGTCCGTTCTTTCTCCGTCCCCTCGCGCCAGGGTTCCTATGTCCATTTAAATCGCATGTTGCATTTCATTTCGCATTACGTAAATAATTTCTGGGATGTAGTCCAAAAGGGCGATCCAGCAAACTTGAAACAGTTACCGACTTTCAGACATCCATAAGCTAGACACTTCTGGCGGGGGGCAACTCATTAACTCTAAGAAAGATGCGGATCCTTGCTTGCAGCGAATGCCAGAACCCGCACCTCTCTTCGTGAATCAAGACATGCGGCTGTGTCCCGGCCCGAAGTAGAGTGCACTCAGGTTAACCCCCTCCCCCCCCTTCTTACTATCTTCTGTTAGGGGCACCCATGACGCACCCAAAAAGCGAAACAACAGTATTCAAATAAAGCGGACGGGTCTTATCTGAACTAAGCCAACACCATCCAGAATAATGAAGACCTTCGAACGCCCGACTCTTCCTCCATAGGAACGTGATCACGGACGAATGGCGCCAACTCAGCAATGAACCACTTCCATAAATCCGTCACCACGCTCGTTGCATTTTTGGGGACCTGTGGGCCGGGAGCGGAGCGCGTATGAATTTTGCTTCCCACTGATTCCCACAACGCATAACGTGGCATTACGCCGCCATGAGGCGCTTCGAGTTTTGGAATAAGTATATTGAATCCGGCCCAATGCCGATCATCCTTCGGCCCGTTCCCAGCCGAGCACTGACTCATCACTCGTATCCAACCTGGGTCTTCGCTCGATCTTAGTGTGAAGACATCAAATTGCACAGGCTTTGATTATTCCAGGTGGCGTTAACTAAGCAGATTTAACTGGACGCGCCGACTGGACCCATTTTAAACTAACAGCAACAATTCGCCACTGGTTGTATGACTGCATTTAGTGCAGAGAGGCCTGTAGGTGTTGCAATTTGCCCATCGAAATTTCAATGAAAGACTCACCCTTAAAAAAGTAAGAAAATAATAAAAACAAATTGTTATACCTATGAATTCTGTTTGCAAACGATACACGCCTGACTGGCGCAAATGCCGACAGTTGGCGGAAGCGGTCCTGAAGGAGCATATATATATACTACTACTGTATAACCCAAATAGACCCATAAACCTTTTTGTTTTTACTGGCTTTTGTGTTTATCCGATGAGGCTGTCGAACCGAACCCGAATATTAACAGACAACTTGGCCAAAACCGTCATTTTTGTCCAAACAGGAATAAAACGAAACCCGAAATTGAACATTTGACATCGAACACGAACACGGAACCTAACCATAACCTCAAGTGGCGGTTACAGGTTTACTCGGTGACAGACTAATACCGGTATTACACGGACACCCTTAACCGCAGTTAACTCACCTTTAACTGCTGTTCAGCGACACCACAGTTACCGCTTATACTCACGGATAGCTCTTTCAGAAGATGTGAAGAGTGCTCGTGGACTGTTTTGATCGGTGCTCAAGATGCTTCAAATAAAGCTATGTTCCATGTTCTATGTTCTATGTTCTATGTTCTATGTTCTATGTTCTATGCTCTATGTTCTCAAGCGCAAGTGAGCCCATAGCTTTGACTGCATAGCCGCAGAATGTTGCCCGCAAGAATTGTGTGGTGACTGTGGCTTAGCGTAACTGAAGTTAAGTCTACCCGTGTAACAAGGGTATAATAATTCAGTGAGCGCTCCGCGGTCATCTGGAGCTTTCGGCCTTTAATAACACTTCGTCGTACGTGCTCCAGAAGCCCGATGAAAGGCAGCAAGTCTGTCACCGACTATAGAAAACGTTTCAACGATAGCAAGGTTTTTGTGCCGACTGAGTGCCGTACGCCCGTTTTTTCATCGGTGGCGAGGACAGGGCAGTTTTGCATTCGCAGCGATGTCGTCAGCGGCAAAGTATCGTTTAATCACCCCACTATACTCCGCGACAACGTTTCTTGGCATCTCCGGGAAGAGGAGGAGGGCCCGCGCCCAGCTTTATTCAGCGCTCAAAATGGGAGAGGGAACGCGTGCCTCTACCTTCCACTGCATTGCCAAGAAAAGTTGTCGCGGAGTATAATCAAATACGCATAACAAAAATATGCAAGGGTTTCAGACAAATGTTTCCAGTCGTTTCAATGGCGGAGACCACATTCAAACTTATCGCCAGAACGATATCCCTGCAGGATGACATGCTCACGACCAGAAAACTCACGAATTAAACGTTTTCGATCGATCAATGCAAAAACATATTCATGTTTTTTGTTGTTTTGTTTTTGGCGATTGATGAAGGTTGTTTACTACAGCTTGGTATGGAGTGTTAGCCTCAAAGAAACGAATGAAACAAACTAAGTCTGTATTCTATATTGCCGCGTGCATGGCCGAGAAAGAACGTTACTCCATACTTCTAGAAGACGCCGACCCCTTTAGACTCACTGCTGCTTTCTCGACGCTCGTTCTTTCTTTTGTTTCTGATACAAATTCGCTGATTAAACCTCTATTTTTAGTTTTACGTTTGCCTATCCGTTTTCATTCGCGACAATATCGACACCATTGTGCCCTTAAAACAAGGTAGCTAGTTTTGCTCATTGTTTTTGTTTCATAAATTTATAAAGGTGATGTACCAGAAACAATCACGGGTGCCTTGATGCGAGACCTACGACAGCCTAGACCCTGCACAGACTACACCCAATCGCAAAACACACAGGATTTGTCAGCACTCATTTCATCGGGTAAACTTTTCTGTTAGATTTAGGGAGAAAATGTTATTCGCTATATGTTACTTAGTGCCTGCGCAGTAACGATTATTTCATTAAACGTTACTTGTCCTCGTCGGACGGCGCTCTCTGGCGTCCGCGATAGTTCCGAGGCCGACTTGGCAAGTAATCCGTTACAAGAAACGGATTACTTTGTAACGGATTAGTTAAATAATCAGTTACTTTTTAAAGTAATTTTGTAATTGCCACGTTACTTTTTCGTGCCAGAAATTTGTAATGTAATTTCGTTTGCAAATATTGCGTAACGGATTGCTTTAATTATTGAAAGAAAACCTGAGACTGGAACAAATAAAAAAACAAATATCACGTGTTTTTTTTATTTCTCCCAGTCTTAGGTTTTCTTTCAATTATGTTTTCTAACCAGCTCTCTGCGTACCTTTTCCTTCTTGCTTTAATTACTCGTTACTTTTTAAAAATATGAACATAATACAGAAACTGAAGCAATATGAGCCGGCAAGCAGCATAAAGTTAGCAAGCTCAACAAAATAGAAACCATCATGAAAAGGGGAACAACCGAAATGAAAACATTCTTTGTATGACCAGTCACTAGAACTAAAGTCCCTTGATACTTTTTTTACAAGTAACGACAACCAATACCAATGACAGAGCACATTCCGCTGAAACAAAATGGCGGCATTCAGTTCAAATCTCTGCTGTGCGCTGCCATTCGCTTCCTAAAACCTGCACCGTCACGCAGTCGGCGCTTCAAAGGATGTCATTACTTGGAGGAAGCACATATCTAGGGACTTTAACTTATAACCACATGAAAAACGTGCAAGTCATATACAAATAAACAAAAAAACAAAGATGAAGAAGACAACGTCGAGTAGGCTCTGCCTCTTCCACCACCTTCCATTGTGTTTTTCTTGTTTTTCTGCGTATGAGGAATGGAAAGTTGTGTTGCAGGACATTTCTAGAAAACACCAAAATTGTTTTATCGTTTTCTTGATAAGTGTACTGGAAAAGCTAACGGAAAAGTAATTTGTAACGTAATGAGTAAAGTAATCCGTTAGTTTTCAGCCAAAGTAATTTGAAACGATAATTTATGACATTGGTGCTCGGTAATGTTTGATTGTAATCCATTACATTTTTCAAGTAACGGGCACAAGTCTCTTCCGAGGTAGTCGATCTTTGATACCGACTTTAATAGAAAGAAATTGGCCACGCAAGCATGTAATGCTGTTTCTTTAGGATGCTTAGATCCCGTTAATTCCAGTTATGACCATAAACAGACTGTTACAGAAAGTGGTTTAGTGCCCCCCAAGGACGCTCAAAGCACGCTGGCATGACATCCATCAGCCATCCCAGTGATTGCCATATTTTGTGTGAACCATTTGCAGATATCGTCATACTTTTCTTCCCCAAAAACAAACCAGTCAAGGAGATGTATCACAAACACAAGCTGTACTTGGCAACACCGAGACCATACGACGTCCATGCAGCTTTGCCATACCGCTTGCAAAATGGACTCGTTTATATATTTTGCCATGGTGATAGGTATTTGTTTTTATTTCGGCCGCCATTCACTTTTCACCGTTGATGCCTTGGTAGGCAGCCAGTGCAGGTAACAAGATTGGTCTAAAGTTGGGGCTTCCGGTAGTTGGTGGCAGCTTAAAGGGGCGTTGCAACAAGTTTTCTATATTCAGTAAAATACCGCTTAGAATTATTCATTAACACTAACAACCGATTAAAGCCGCCTTGTTTTTGCTGTTGTTGTTCTTCTTGTTTTTCCTACGCAATGGCAATCGCAGACAATTTTTCAGAAAGGTGAACAGCACTTACACTCTCACGTCGCAACCAGAACAAACGGCCACGTGATCTCGAGGCCGATGAAACGCCGCCAACGTTTAACATAGCCACGCTCTGGGGTAGGAAAGCGCATGGCACGCGCCGAGTTCCACGCATTGCTAAGGTTCGGCTATCCCAGTCGTTGCAGCGGTAGGGCACTGGCCACCACTCGAACGCATGTCGAGGCATTGATTGTCACGAGCCCAGATCGAATGCCCACGCAGTGCTCGCGTCCACTGCATTTGAGTCGCATTTAAATGTCTTCACCACGGGGATCGTAAAAAGCTTTCACAACGAAACCCCGGGGATTGCGTCCTTGGCGTTGTCACCCCCCCCCCCCCCCTCTCCCCTCCCTTTCCCGCAACTTCGTCATCCGAGCTCTTTTTTACGAAGGAGAGACTGAACGACGTCGGCGTTCATCCTTCGAATTCCACTTGCGACGAAGACGCTTTTCGGTCAGTGGCGTTCCGTTTGAGTATTCACACGGGTCCGCCCTACTATAGTGCAGGCGAACTCGCGCAACGCGAGAAACATTCCTACCCAACATCGTTGCACGGCCCCTATGCGGAGCGGAAGTTCGTCTGCTTCTTGCACAGGGGTTGCGATGATGTCAGAACGCCAAACTCTGATTGGCTGATTAAGAAAAGAAGTTGGTAGACCTCGAGGCGTCTAGCATTGAGGTCTACCCACTATCCTTTCAGTCAAAGCCGATCGGAGCTCGGCGTCGTTCTGACGTCACCGCAAATCCTGAGCGAGAAGCAGACGACTTGCTCTCCGCATACACCGGCTATGTTACCAATCTTACCCGAGTAACCTGTCTCCTACATCAGCGGGTAATGCCACGTGACATTGCGAGTAAACAATCCGCCACTCGATTTTGGAACGGCCGGGATAATCACCTGGATGACTAGGCGGATTGGCTTCGTCTTGGGCTACGGCAAAAAGAAAACACAGCAGCAGTGACAGAAAATAGCGGACGATCTTTTTATCGTGAAGAAAGCACTCGAAGAGACGACGATATTAATGACTACGCGATGTTTTCTGAAGCGGCTCCACCGGCTCCTTTTGCTCACCTTCCTTTTGGGCTGTATATTGAGATCAAAATTGCTTACTCCTTTCAGTCAGACATCGAAAATTTGTTTTTCTTAATCAGCGCGATCTGCTGTAAGTCTGACCAGGTGTCCTAAACGCATATGTTCCTCGCTTGGTAATTTGCATTTTGCAGAAATTGCTTCCAGCATGGTGTAGCGGTATAACGCAGGGGGCTTATCTGAATAGTAATATGTAACTTACGTTCGCACGCGAATACGATTACGAAATCACAAAGAGAACTCCCAAACCGCTATAGGCAATTATTTAGGGAGGGAGATGGGGAGGTGGTGATGGTGGTGGTGGTGGTGGTGGTAGTGGTGTTTGCCTGACGTGAGGTTTTTCTCACTGGCTGAGAGGGGTTGTTAACTGATCGTATACATAATATCTTCGAAGACTTCACTGCTTTACAAGCGTTATCCTTTTATTACACACACACTGGGGAAAAATACTTCCACATCATCTACTGCATTCGAATATTTTCAGCCCTTGAACGTGATAATACAGAATTCCTCCAACGCCGAGGATGAGGATGCGGAGATGCTCCTGTTTACGCTCGCACCCTGATAATAGCAGGTATAGCTTCCCGGTCGAAGGTGCACGGTCTGGATGTGACATAGTCAATTCTTGCGTTAAAACAGCAAATCTCAACAACCCACAGATAAATGGCTGCACCTCGATTCTTTGTCATTTTGAACGTCCGACACCAAAGCCAACGAAGCAAGCGAGCTTTGACGGCTTGTCGGCGCAGAAAGCAGACGACGAACAGAAAACATAACGTATTTACTCAATTTGATCCAGCGTTACCCCCGTTCGAGGAGAGGAGCGTGAGTAATCACTCCGGAGTAAACAAGCCGCTTCGGGAACGTCAGTTCTGGTGTCATCGAGTAAGCGCGAGTAGAGCCAAACGCCACTGACGGCCACGGTACGAAACCTCTGCTCCGGAGTCGGATCGAAGTCAATTTTGGAACACAGCCACCACCTAGTCATATGACGTCACGTCGCTGCGGTGACGCCGCTGTCGGCACTGTGCACGCCTCAGACGCTGTTACTCTCGTAGTATCATGTATTTGTTTTTTAAGGGTTGTACCTGCCTCACGCGAACCTGGTTTGTGGGCAAAGATGGGTTTGACTGTTTGTCAACGCCCGTTAATGTGCAAGAACCCTCCTAGTCACCGACAACTTCAAAAACGCGGGGCGTATCGAGTCCCGCGCAACTCACTATAGCTCCTCAGCCAATCAGATTGAGGGATTAGCCGACAAGAACGCCGAAGAACCAATCCCGAGGCGAGAATCGTTAATTACCATAATAAGCCATCCCCCAGATTTCTTCGAGCCGTGCAGCGTACTATATGGTGGCAAGCTCTGTCACCCACGGTAGGCTTTTTGGACTTTTTTGCGCGTTCATCTGTTCCTCAAAGGGCAATCTACGCTCGGCAAGTATGTTTGACATGGTAGGTCCGAACGAGTCGGACGCAACTAGTACGGGTACATATGCGGACTAGTCGCGTTGTAGTAAGCGGGTGCCACGAATGACGAGGTGACGAAAGAAAGAATGACTGAAGAAACTGAAATGCGTAATGGGGAAACTTGTTCCCAAAACAGAGATGGGACAAAAGATAACAACTTAGCGTCGTCAGCGTCGAAGTCGGCGTAACAGCAGGATCGAACGCTGGGGCGAGACTGACTCCGGCTTGCCACGCGGAGCACCTTTTGTAGCCGCGTAGGTTTCCGGAACATCTGGCCTAGAACGTTCGGCGCGTAGAACATTCGTAACTCGATCAGACGAGAAAGTTCTCGAATTTGAAAGAAACGCCAAGTAGAGAGAACAAATAAAAGAACATTCCGCTCCCTGGAGTCGAACCCAGGTCCTCCCGCGCGACAGCCAAGCACGGTGAACCATCCGCTTACGTAACCTATTTTTTTCATTGCCTGCTTTGACAAAAGAGAAAAAAATACACTTTACAATGTTAAAATTACATACACGGTGGATCGTACGCGTGCATGGACTAAAAGTCTTGTGTTCTCCTGTACATCCAGAGTTGGCATCCAGTCAGGCGGGTACACTCAACGAGGAATAGACATTTTAGTTTGCAGACAGATTCTATAAAATACAACCTTACTGGGCGCACGTTCACACCGGCATGCTTATCAGCCATCTCTGCTTCGCCAGATTGCATGCAGGTGCAGGAGCGTGACAAGATCTGCCGGATTTCTGTTCTTTTTCTCCACGGGAAGGAACCTAATGCCATGTGGCGTTAACGGGAAATTGTTTTTGATAGCCCGCTGAAGGACGTCCTCGAACTGTAAAGCGTCCCAGCAATCTAGAAATACCTGTTCAATGGTTTCCCGCCTTCTACAAACAAAAACAAATTGTCAATATCCCATGGAACAAAAATATTTCTTTGGTCAAGCCACGCTTTCACAGGCAAGCAGTTTGTGTGTAAATTAAAGAAAAATGTTTTGTATGCATGGTGCGATTGACATCTTTTTGACTCTGGACAAAACGTCTTGCTCTTGATCTGCATGAAACAGAGCGCGGTGCATAGGGCATAGGAAATACACTCTCAATAATATCACACGTTAAACGCTTTCGCGAAACACTCAACAAAATGCTCCTGGGAGAAACGTTCGGTTAGAAAATGGGAGGCATCAATGACTTCGACGAAAAAAACGACCAATCCTACATTGCTCGCGACAACACGAAGAAACAACAAACACAGGTAGGTGCTCTGGCAGCCTGTGCTGAATTACAACACAAAGGAAAGGGGTTGGTTTGTTCTCTAAGAAACACAAAACGCGAAACAAATTTCTTTACAAACACATGAGGCAATGACAGTCTCCCCTAACGAACGTGAAAAAACAAATGATCACAACGCACACTTTCGCATCTAGACAGTCAGATAAACAGAGCAAAAACGCGGTGCAGATTCTGTACCTTTAATCTTGAGCACGCCAAAAAGCAGAAGAGCATACCAAAATTTGGCAAGTAAAAAAATTATACCATCTTCCCGAGGGGGACCATGGGGTGATGCGGAGCATCGCGGATCGTTATTAACGGTGTTAATAACGGTGTTAGTAACGTTGTTAGTAACGTTGTTAACTTGCGTGTTATTACGTTGTTAACTTGCGAGTGGACGCCGCTTCTCGTTGTCGTAGTTCAGGGTCTGCCGCTCGCTTCAAGCGTTTGCGCTCAGCGTCGCGTGCCCTTCGCTGCGCAGGTTTGTCTTCAGTGGACGTAGCGTTGCTGTTAGTTTGTGGGGTGGTGCTGACGCTTGCTTGCGCCAACCCACTAACTGACGGGACTGTTGCTTCCGTCACACTTCATCGGAAGAACGGTGAAGTGGAGTCAACAGCGCTGAACTCGTGGAACAGCTTCTCGCTTGCCTTTATTTTTAATTGCTAATCTTTTCCTTCCTTTTGCATTTCATTTTTCTTTTCTCCTTCTTCCGTCGCGTCGGTTCTCCCCGCACCAACCCCCGATAGATCTCTTCTTTTAGATTTAGCATAACTTTTCTTCTGCTTATATTTACATCATTTCCAAATTATCCTCCTTAGAATTGGCAAGCATAGCTTCTCTTTGCTTAATTAATTTATTCCCTTCTTGACTGATTTCTTTTGGCCGGCCGGATTTGGGCTGCGGCGGACGCGAGCGGCCGAGAAACGCTAGCAGACGACAGCCGCAGAGTTGTGGGGAAAGCCCACCCCACTGGAAAGCCCTGGCGTGGCGCTGCGACCCGCGCGCCCAAAACTATCCTCCTTTCACTCCTCCGGGGGAACGCGCGCAGCGCGCTACCGCTGCTTATATTCACACTTGAAGGAGAGGAGACTAGAGGAGGAGAGCTGCGCATGCGCGCGCGGTGTGAGTAGAAGCGAACGCACGCGAAGTGCACGCAGCTGGTAGAGATAGAGAGCGGAGAGAGTAACGCGCAGCTGTTGGAGAGAGGGAAGGAGGAGAGTTGCGCATGCGTAGTGTGAGTGCGGACTACGACGCCGCGGGACATAGACCCGAGCAAGAGATGCTCCGCATCTAAAAGATTACACACAGTCGCACGTGTGAAAATTGACATATCCGATCCTATTCATTTACTAGCCGTCTCTCATGTTTCCTCAACTACCGAAGTCCAGTACGCAATTGAAGTTTTCGCAATGCTGCAGTGAAACACCCAAATACCAGGCTCGGCGTCGGCGTAAACTTATACCTTGAAAAACATCGTCGATTTAGTCGCCCGTGTACCATGCCAAAGGCCACAACACTTCTGCCATTTGACGGACGCGCCAGTCACTTCGCAATAGTTCTTCACGTCATCCGCGTGAGGAGCAGTTTGATTCTGGCATTTTGTACTGAAAAACCTCTGATGAGACTGTTCTTCATTACACTTCCGCAAAAGGTCTCTAAATAAATGCTAAACGGTAACGGTGACAACGGACATACTTGTTTGACTGATGACTCGACACTAATGCACGGCGTTGGTTTGCCGTTGACGACGACCAGTGTAGTACATCCATTTGAACAAAACTAAGAATAATCTTACTGACTTGAACATGCTCCAGTATTTATATAGTATTTGATGTTGGATACGAACAAAAAGCCTCTTTCCAGATTTAGTTGGAGCACGGCTACCTGATCCAGTTCATCATCACGCAGTTTTTATACATTTCTTGCGGTGTGAACATTTAACAAAATGGACTATCCTTTAATACCACACGTTTGGTACTCTCCGACTATGTCACGAATGACAGTTTTTCATCGCCGAGCTAAAACTTTCAATATTACTTTGTAGTCGACGTTTCTCTATGCTAACTGTTGACAGTTTCCGGATGTTTCTTAACTTTTGCTCGTCGTCTTCTTTAAAAAAGAAGGCGGCAACGTTTTTGTTTCGTACGCCTCAATTAATACAGCATGAAGATGACCAGCTACGAGGTGTTCATATTTCTTGTAAAAGCCGGCAGTCAGCCCATCGGGCCCCGGAGAGTTTTGTTTACGCCAGTTCGTCGATTGCTCGCTCGATCTTGGCCACAATTATAGGCTCTTCGCTCATTCCTTTATCTCGTCGCTGAGGCGTGGCCATTACCACGAGATACTCTTCTGGGTCGTGAGTCACTGCCGTGATCCTGCTGCCGAAAGAGATTCAGTTCACACGGAAAGAATAAAAACACAGAAAAATACGAGGGACGGACACACACAGTTCTTTCAACGAGCAACTACATTTAAATGATGCCCATTACACTATGGTTAACCACTTTGGTCACGGAGAAAATTAAATGAAGACGAAAATACTAGAAGATAGGGTGCCTTCATGTCTGTCTGTCTCGGGATGAAGACATCCATTGTTGCCCTGAATGTGCCAGCGCGTGACGCTCTGGGTGCACTCGGTGCGTGACTTGGGCGGTAAAATGGCGTCTATGCATTAGCCAAAGCTACGCGCTCGAGCTGAGTGACACCGGATTGCGCGCGCACTTCAAAATGCATAAAACGATTGGGCGGAACAATGGCTGAGAGGTCACCACCAAGCAAAAGCGCGTGTGTATGAAGGCCCTCTTACTAGAAGATACTACAAAAAGATAAAAATAAAGATAGCTGAATTAAGCCTCCTCAAAGGAGGGAGAAGAGCTATCGGGGATTTTTTTTTCTATGACAGCTCCGGCGCTAGGAAATCCATCTCTGATTGTCGATAACGACAGCGAGGGCTCGGAAACATTGTCTGCAGCAGTCTTTGATCTTAAATGCCTCGATTATCTCTCGCCCATACTTGTCCCTGTGTAAGCCTAGCACGGTAGTGTTTTCATAGCTGGAGAGCAATCTTGGCAGGTGCGGGCATGGACAGCAATTGGATGGTAGGGAGTCGATGATGCCTTGTTGACTTCGAGAAAGTGTTCTCTAAGGCGAACGTTGAGCATCGTCCCGTCTGGCCGATGTATTGGCTGCCACAACTCAGGAATAGAAAAGCCAATTTATTCAATTCTCCTGAGTTGTGGCAGCCAATACATCGGCCAGACGGGACGATGCCTCAACGTTCGCCTTAGGCGACACTGAAGTCAACAAGGCGTCATCCCGACTCTGCCATCCAATTGTTGTCCATGCCTGCACCTGCCAAGGGTGGGGCTTCCTAGCTATGAAAATGACCAATGCTAGAGCTCCACGCAAGGGGACAAGTGCATGTGGACAGATCGAAGCATTTCAGATCAAAACTGCCACAGACAATGTTTCTGAGCCCTCGCTGTCGTTATCGACATCCGAGATGGATCTGCCAAGGCCGGAGCTGTCATAGAATAAAATCCTCATAGTTTTCCCTTCTTCTTCTTCCTTTCAGGAGGTTTAATTCAGCTATCTTTATTTTTATCTTTTTCTGGTATCTTCTAGTATTTTCGTCTTCACTTAATTTTCTCCGTGACCAAAGTGGTTCACCATAGTGTAATGGGCATCATTTAAATGTAGTTGCTCGTTGAAAGAACTGTGTGTGTCCGTCCCTCGTATATTTTCCGTGCTTTTATTCTTTCCGTGTGACTGTACTCCATCCAACGCGCTCTGCTAAGTGTACCGAAAGAGATTACTGCAGAAATCAGTAAATGCTTTTTTATGGCTTCGGGACGCCTGCTGAGCACGCCGTCGAGTTCTATTTCAAATATGTGTTTCTTCTTTACGTATTGCGCTTCTGCACTTAATGCCCGGTTGGTTGGCTGCTCGCCCAGAATGTACTTTTCAGCTCGGGCTCGAACAAGGGCTCCTTTATACTTTTTTGCTTCTAATTCGGCAATTTTATTTTAACTGTCTTAAGCTGATCCGCAAACTTTCCTGGATTTTCGCATTCAAGTTTACATTACCTTTCAAAAGTCTGTGAGAAGCAGCTTTTGCTCGGCTTTTTTCCAGTATGCAAGAGTGCTGGAGCGGTCCAAGACACATAATTTAAATTCACACTTAATCCGTTCCCATCCTTCACACGCGGTGCTAGGTTCATCAGTCATTTCGCTGAACAATAAGTCGATGTTCTCGCTAAACACCTCATCCTGGAGAAGGTTGTTATTAAGCTTCCACAGTTCTCATCGGAAACTGCGTTTTTTTTTAATATTTCTCGCCGACAACAAAGGAGACCAAGGCATGATCGAAAAATAAAAAGACTGGTACGACATTGTAGTCGTCAAAGCCAGTTAAAGCTTCAACAGACAGATACACCCGGTCAAGGCGAGCATGGCTTGAGGACTGAAAATGCGTATATCATACACTTTCGGTACGCCTTTGGAAATCAGCAACATCCTGTAACATAAACTCCGTTATAATCTCTTCTAAAACTATTGTGCCACTATCGCGTTGACGATGTTGGGCGGGTCGGTCCCGTGCGTCGCATACACAATTAAAGTCACCCGACAGAATAATCTTTCTGTGACAGTGTAAATAAGAGTAGATGCACTCAAAAACACTTTTCTTGCATTCGAGTCATTTGGTGCATATATATTAATTATCCTGTACCGAACATTGGTAATAATACAATCACATATAACAAACCGCCCTTCACTTTCGGCAATGACAGATTCAACTTGTGCGTTCAACGATTTCTTTAAAAACAACATACACCCCCAGACATTCTATTTGCGCGCGATACGCAAACTTCATAATAATGTAAAAAAGGAGCCAGCAGGCGCGCAGTCTCTTCGTAAGGGTTCGGGGCCGCATCAGCCGGCCGGCTTGTCCAGGCCTCTGGGTTCAGGCACGAAGCTCGGGGAAGGACGTGGGGCCCTCTTTTTCTGTGGCGCAGTCTTCACTGGTGGTTCAGATTGGTTTGATTCGTTGCCAACCTTTGGAGTGTCCGAGTCCTGCTCACGCGGCCGTTTTGAGGCAAGCGCACAGGCGTCGACCATGTTGACTTCATTGGCTTGTTGCCCCTCGGTCGCTTTCATCGACACGTCTTTCGTCACCATTTCATTCATCCTTGTCGTCGCCTCGTCCTTCCTGGCTGACGCCACGTCAAGATTCGCTGCGGTGGCGGCGTCGGTCGTCTTGAGCGGGGGTGCTCCAACCCGGGTGGGTCAACTTTCTGGAAGGCTCTGCGCTCACAGGCGTCCCGGTAGAGGGAACCTCACCCTTGATTGTCTCCTCCGCGTCCGTCCCGTCCATGGGGTGATCAGCGTTGGCCTGAACAGCTCCGGGGCCCGTTGCCGCAGCGTAGGCCTTCATGCAGTGGCGGCGTCGTGACCGATTCGATGGCAGGACTGGCACTTCGGCAACCGGCAGTAGCGGCGGATATGGCCGGTCCGCTCGCAGCGCACGCAGAGTGGTGCCCTGCCCGGCGCCACGACGAGCACATGCCCTTCCGCAACACGGAGCTGATGCGGCAGTTTCTCCAGCCCGAGCCCAGGGTTGAGCCGGATGACGGCCGTGCGCGTCATCGACCCGCAGTCCATGACGCCCTGCACCCGCCACTTCTCGGTTCCCATTTCGGTCACCGTTCCGTGAGGGGCGAGTGCGGCTTTCACCTCGTCATCGGGGACGTGGTACAGGAGCCAGTGGAGCTTGACGCGGATGTCGCGGTAGCCCGGGTCGACGACGATGCATTGTCGGCCCTTGACGACGAGGTCGCCCGCCGCAAGGGTCTTCCGCTTACCCTCATGTGACTTGAGAGTCACAGCCCAGACGTGATTCATCTGGCACGGCCCCGAGGCGAGGACCCCGGGGAGCAGTTCCAGGTGGCCCAGGGCGTTGCGGAAGTCCTCGACACGGTACGGACGCCCACGGATGTCAGCGTGCAGAAAGTCGGTGTTCAGCACCGCAGATCCAGTTGGCAGGGGAGGCGGTATAATCTGACAGTCTGAAGTAGAAGCGTCATTTCCTGTCACCGCTGCCCGGCTGGGCCGCTATCAGTGCTCCGGCGAAGCTCATGATTCACCAACCGATCGCTTACGCTGCCGGAAGAAGAATTTCGGCCACGTACGCGCTCGCTCAGTGACGCCCGTGGCACTATGCTTTTGTGGCGAGTTGATTTGGTTCTTTAATTTTTTGTTGTTGTAGTTTTATTTAAGTTCTGTAGTAAATCATAATTAACTGTTGGGCTAGTTTAATAAACACTGTGAAAACAATTAACGCGACGGAAAAGGTGTAGAGGGAAGATTCTGACCGGACAACCGCCTACCTATGTCGACAATTGTTGACACGTTAGTTTATTCTTGGTTTTCCTGATATTAATAAACTGAGTTGATGCAATTTGATATACGTTTAAACTTTATTCACTCTACTTCGTAAATCGAATTTAAAAAAATATAAGAGACAAGTTTTACAGCAAAAACAAAAAATTGAGTCCGTGATCGTTCCGTTGGTTGTTGTAAACTTATATTTATTTATTTTTGTTTAGATAGTTGTTGTGTACCTCCCTGCTACGAATGACGTTTCCGAGGCGTGAGTTCTATTCTAGCTCCGAACATAACGGAACGAAGTGTGTCATGGAGTTCACGTACCGATCGAACTGGTTTTAAGCCACACGTAATTTAAACCGGAGACGACAGACAACAAACGGGCTACATACAACACGCATTGTTGAAACGCGTTGTGTGTGTCCCCTTTTGTCGTCCGTTGTCTCCGGTTTAAATTACCTATGGCAACTGTTTGACAGCTTTTACTGTATGTTGCATTGCTGTCATATTATTGTGTGTTTTGCTTTCTTTTAAGTGCTGGACCTTTTATAATGCTTCGGCACTGCAGGTCTTTTTCAGTAAATGTTAAAAAAAAGTGTGTCATTATTATCGAGACCGCAAACTTCGACCTGGACTCTTTGATGATGGCTTGTCGTCATATTACGATTATTTTATGGTTCGTACAGCATTTTTTGCTTTAGAGCTCACTCCAGCTGGTATATGTTACGTCAGCAGCTAACAACATCCTCGAAACAAGCGCTTAGGTAGGCGGTGTACATGCTCCCGTAGCTGCTCATAACATAGTTGTGGAGTTACCGCGTGATATTCGCAGGAGCACCGCCTGATATGCGCCGTGTGTTTTCTAGCAAATGTACTCTTGAGAGGATGATTTTCTTTCATTTCGTCTCACTGACGGGCACCCTCAACTTCGCGTGGGCTCTTGCCTGGGCGTCATCGGGCACGGAGCTCCCGCTGCTGATGCCACACGTGCGACCGACTGAGGTGAATATTGCGCTACCATTGTTTTCTTCGCGTATTCTTTCTTTTTTTGACAGAGGGTGCAACGTATGCTCCTTATTCAGTAAACCCCAGTTGTTTCGAAACGCTTGTTTCGATACCCGTACGTATTATCTACACCGGGCTTACAACGTGGAACCTCATCTTTGTTCATAGCAACCTGCTAAGTTGTAAACACATTTTGTATGACAGAAGATTTTGTTACCGATAAGTTTGCTTGCATTTGCAAATCCAACCACGATCGTGTTCTTTTTCTTCGTGTCGACGTAAATTCCCGGATGCTATCGTGTTTGCAACAACGTGCTTACATTGTTTTTTGTTTTGTTTTTTAAAACTTGAAACAGTACGGAAGTGTCGTGGTGCTGAGGTGACAGGTTAAAACCAGCCTCGCATAGCTCGGACTTCGTGTACAAGAGACACGGAGTTTCTCCGTAGACATGATCAAAGAAATATCTCCGGGCACACCTCAAAGATGCCCGCAGCATGTTCTTTTCATACATACGTATGCTTTAAACATGTTTGCAGACAGTGTTTTTGTATGCCCAATATAACAGAGTCATGATACAAGGAACAAACATGCCTCGTACAATGCCTGCGGACTCTCATATCATATATTGCCGCGTGCGCAGGCGCAGATGGCCTAACGGTTATCGTGCTTGCATCCCACGCGAAAAGCCGGGGTTCGATGACTGGCGGCGGATACACCTTTTTGTTGTTTCTGTAATGTCGCGTTCTGGTAAATTCGAGTACCCTTTTGCTTTTTCGAGGATAGAAGGTTCTAGGCGCCGAACTTTCAACGCCGATTGTCCCAGAAGCCCACGCGTCTACGTAAGGGGCTTCGCGTAGCTAGCCGGGGTCTGTCTTGCCCCAGCGCTCGATCTTACTGTTACGCCGCCAACAACGCCTGCGACGCTAACCTTTATCTACTTTGATTTGGGCAGAGGCTCGCCCCACTAAACATTTTAGTTTCCTCAGTTATTTCTTGCGTAGTCACCAAGTCATTCGTGACAATATGCATATTGCATATAACGCATACTTGCCTATATGCCTTTGTATGATATACTATCGGTTGGGACCTTGGCTTGAGGCTTCACCCGAGCTGCTACCTTATACAGATCGAGCTAACGTGCAGCTTACTGTGGCCAGGAGTGGTTTATATTTCATTGGAGGTCGAAAAACTGAAACGTATACCTCATGACTTGATCGTAATTCACTGCCTGAACACACACATACACACACAGAAAAGAGAAGCGAATTGAACCTCTGTGTTAAGACAGCGCTAGGTCGGTCTGCCTTTGAGGTGTGGCGACACTGGTTTACGCTCTAAAAAACAAAAAGCCTCCAAGCGTTTTTTTTTTTTCACTAGGGGGCCGGATTACCAATCTGTCGAAGTCTCAAGGGCCGTGGAAAAAAAGTATAATCATTCACGAAGAAACAGTAAATCAATAAAACCGAGCTAAGCATTTTAACACAAGAATAAATGCTAGAGTAAGCATTAAAAGGCCTAAGCGGATTAGTACATATGCTTGAATTAGAAATTTAATATTTATCGAATTATAACGTTAGAACACCTGTGGACAAAAAATCAAGCAAAGCAACACCTCATTTGCCATTAATTAAAGCGTATAGGAACTGTGGCCGATGCGGGCATTGCAAAAGAAAGACTAATAAGAACGATAACATTAATGCTGACAATATGAACTAGTTGCGACAGAAGACCTAATTAGGCTCCATGTACACGATAACGTAATAAAAATTTAACATGGTTATATAATCACGTAAAGGTATACTAAGAATTGGTAATGCTGGTGATGCCAATGTTCAATTAATAACAGGTAGGCGAGAAGACCCAAGTTACAATGGAGTTTCTCCAATTTTTCTGGTATCATTATTTGCGCATTTTGGAGCGTGTCGCGGCGCCATTTCTTCACGCGCACGTCTTTTTGCGCCGCTGGAAGTGAGCCGCGGGCCGGGCTTCATCGGGAAGACCGCGGCCAGCAGCGAGGCGGCCGGAAGACCGGCCCGCAGCAGGGATTTCGAGACCCCTGCTCTAGATGACAACTTTCGCCAGTGCTGAACGACTGCTACAGCCTGGTGTCTTTAACGTTCACCGCGCAGAAACGAAACACGACCGCGCGCCTGTACTCAATGCTCATCCACGGTTGCCAGTCTCTTCAAATACCAAGTTGGTGCCCCAGGTTTACGGAATGCGCCGATTGTACTCTCGCGACGGTGACGCTGAGCTTTCGTCGTCAAAATCCAAAAGGGTGAGAACAGCCAACTTCTGTCTCATACTTTGTGTTTGACGAGGCTATAAAAGCCCCTAATCGAAACGGGCAGGGGTACGAATGGAACCCGTGATCCTTTGGTTGTGCAGCGCGAAGTTGCCCCCCACGGGCTACCAGCTGGGGTGCTTCGACGCATTCAGCCACCGATCCCACTTATAACATTTGTTGGCACAGCAAACCTTATACTGTAAAACCCTTTATTTTCGCGACCCCTATTTTTCGCGAACTGGTCACAGACGATACGATCGCGGCCACCAAATTTCGCGAATTCCAGATGCCTGCATTAAAACACTTAGAAACCGAAATTTTCGAGCGCCCTTATATTTTGCGAATTTTTCAATCCGCGAAATTCGCAATTATTTAGGCTCGAGAACATTAAGGGCTTTACAGTATCTGCTGCGTCACAAAATTTATAATAGAATATCAAAATAAAATAAATATCATGTGCCTTCCCAATAAATAATACGTTTGCAAGTGCAATAGCTCTGACGACATGCAAGCTTTTCATTTGTAATATCAAACGAACATACAAATTAGTGCCGTAGAGTCAACATGCTTGCATATAGCAGGTTTGGGCGGGAAGAGTGTGATGGTTTCTACACTGTCAGTAACCAGCGATTATTGTTGCGTACCGGTAAGCAGACGCCTCGGCGTCTTCAAGGCGGCTGCACGGCGGACACATCCGCTGCTTGGCGTCGCCGGATGCTAAAGCAGGGTAAAGCCCCTTTATTTGGGAAAAGTGCCGTATTCTCTTTCCTCCTCCTTCGGAAAACCCTCCTTACCCCACCTCTAACTTCCTGTTTGCGACGGAGGCACCCTTTGGATGTTTCCAACCGTCTTGACGTCTCGGTCAGCTGGAGTTTCGCGATGCCGGTCGTGTGGACTTTTCTCGTCATATAGGTGTGGCTATGACCTCATTTAGAGTTCGCATTCGCATCCGACCGCTCTGAAGCCGCTGTAGATCTGTTCGTCCAACCGTGGATCTCGAAAGTACTTTAGATAATCGTCCCAATCGTCCCTATCGAGTCGCATTATCGGTCAGTGTCTCGTGGGTACCTGTCCGCGCCTTCGGTTTCACAGGAACCGTAAGTCGTTTTTACTCATCATATCAATTCTCCACGATTTCAGATTATTCATTACGTATTTTTAATGTGGGTGGAGAAAGCATACTGGTGATTGTCACACTGGCTTCGCTCGAACTTATCTCGAATCGGGGTATAGATACATCGACTACTCGCGTCCGCAGCCGCGAGAGCGTTGCAAGCTTATGAACTTTGTGCGAAACAAAGCATGGTGCGCGAGCACGTGCGCCACACATGACGAGCGAGCGTACTCCGAACCTCCGCACGCACCTGTAAGTAGGAGCAACACCGGTGCTGCAAGCACGAGCAGGAGCAGGCCGTTTTGAACGACGCTTACTTCTGTTATGTACACTGCTAGTTAGCACGTCACTAGCGCCGCCTAGCGCCAGCTACAGTGTCCCCAAGCAAGGGCTAAGCCTAGTCAAGTGTTGGACTACGCCGGATCATGTAACGGTCTGGGTATAAAACATGTGCTCTCAGTAATCTCAGTAATCCGATGTCATCCTGTTAATCTGTCCCAGCATAAACATAGCATGGTGTCAGAAAGCGGATAACATGGTGTCAGACGGTGGTTCCTCTACTCAACTCTGGTGTAAAACATAATCCGCTCATTTATCGCCCGATTTCTTTAACCAGTGTACCTTGCAAAATTTTTGAACACGTCATCTACTCGCAGTTGGTTAACTTTCTTGAATCTAATGACCTCTTTACTACTTCACAGCATGGCTTTAGAAAGCATTTCTCATATGAGACGCAACTAACATCCTTCACATAATGATCTCCATCACTTTCTTGATGACCATTATGAAACTGATTGTGTCTTTCTGGATTTTTCAAAAGCATTTGATAAAGTTTCCCTTAAGCTACTACTTCATAAATTGCAATCACTTAACATCGACTCACGCATACTTAACTGGATCCATGCTTTTTTAACTAACTGCCTACAATTCGTCACTGCTAATAATACCAATTCTCGCACTGTTCCAGTCAATTCAGGTGTTCCACAGGGCTCCGTACTTGGCCCGCTACTGTTTCTTATTTACATTGATGACCTGGTACTGAACATCTCTTCTTCCATCTGCCTGTTTGCTGACGATTGCGTAATATATAGAAAAATAACTGACAGATCTGACACATTACTTCTACAATCAGACCTTAACCAGACATCATTATGGTGTAACCAGTGGCTAATGGAACTAAACACTGACAAATGTAAATATATGAGAATATCACGTGGTTCGTCTCTGCTTCACACTTATCACCTTAACAGTAAGCCACTCGCATCAATGTCAAGTTACAAATACCTTGGTGTTCATATAACGTCTAACCTTTCTTGGAAACTTCATATCGAATATGTGATTAATAATGCTAATCGTATGTTAGGATACCTTAAAAGAAATTTCTTTCTCGCTCCGTCCTCCCTGAAACTAACCATGTACAAAACTCTAATCCGCCTAAAATTAGAATATGCCACCGCTGTGTGGGACCCTCACACTCTTCGCTAATTTCCCTTGTTGGATATGTCCAAAACCGCTCAGCCCGTTTTATCATGCCGAACTATCACCGCACTGCCAGCGTTTCTAGCATGAAAACCTCTCTAGGCCCGCCGTCACTAACGCATCGCGGTAAAATCATTCGTTTGTGTGTTTTCCATAAAATATTTCATCAAAATGCTGACCTTCGTCGTAAACTAATTATCCCACCATTCTACATCTCTGCTCGGATTGATCATAGTCATAATGTCGTTATGCCAAATTTTAAAACTTCGTTGTTTCAATATTCTTTATTCCCCAAACATCATTGGATTGGAATCACCGTCCCGCCTCAATAGCTAACATTACTGATATTGTTTTGTTTAAGAGAGTTCTAACTAACATGCGCACATTGTAATTATTATTTTGATCTCCACTCCCCTCTTCAATGTATTATTACCTTGAGGGCATTTGAAATAAATAAATAAATAAATAGCGAAACCATGGCCGCATTCCTACAACAGATTGCTCCATTTTCGGCGACGACCAAACCGGCGGAGGCATGGGCACATTGGCGACGAGGCTTCACCATATTTGAACGAGCGTGCAAGTATCCCACCGAGGATGAAGAAACGAGAACGTCGTTGTTCTTGCACGTCGGGGGAACGGAGATCAACGAGATTTACCGCACCCTGACGTTCCCGCCACTGGCAGATGGCTGCGAAAGGACACTTGCAGATGTCCTAGAGGCGTTCAACGAACATTTCCGACCGTACAGGAATCTCACGCTCGCATCGTACATGTTCAACAGCCTCCAACAGAAGGCAGGTCAGTCGTTTGACCAATTCGTCGCAGAAGTGAAACTCAGGGCGCAGGAATGTGCGTTCGGGACAGCGCAAGACCGCATTGTAAAGGACCGGTTGATCCAGGGAATTCGGGACAACGCTCTTCGAGAACGTCTTCTTCGGGAGGGAGACATTTTCCTCAAGGCAGTCATCGACCGGTGCAAGGCGGCTGAAGTTTCAAAGACCCACTCAGAGGCCATGAAACAGAACGAAGAGGTAGTTCACCCCATGCGACACGACCGAACCAGCACCGCCAAGACCAGTTTTAAGAAGTCTGCACAGCGCTCACGCGACGGACGTGAACAGACTACTCAGCCGGCATGCTCGAGGTGCGGATCGTGTCATCGTGCTCAGAACTGTCCAGCCTATGGAAAAACATGCTTCAACTGCAACAAGAAGAACCACTTCGCAACAGTGTGCAACCAGCCAAAGAGGCAGCAGCAAAGGAGACAAGTGCAAGCACTGTTTGAGGCTGACGACGAGGCCATAAACCTGGATGTACTCTCCGTGGACAACCTAGACCACGACAGTGAGGCATGGATAGAGAAAGTCTAGCTGGATGGTCACAAGACTTTTGTAAAGCTCGACACAGGAGCACAAGTGAATGTCATCTCGAAAGGTGAACTTCGCCAGTGGGAACCCCGAACAATTGTGCGTCGGACGAGGACAAAAGTTTCTACCTACTCTGGAGAACAACTGCCTGTCATTGGAGTATGTGAGTTGAGTTGCTCTGCTAACCAACGTACAGGAAGCCTGAAGTTCATTGTTGTCGACCTCGATAAAGCTGTGCCCATTCTGGGGCTCGGAGCATGCAAACAGTACAACTTAGTTCAACGAGTGCCTCGCGTCAACACAGTGATGGTACAAGTCACAAGGGACAGCAATAATCATGCAACAGTAAGCCTGCCAGAAGCAGCACAAAGCATCATTGACCAGTACCCAGATGTGTTCACAGGCACAGGCAGACTCCCTGGTCTTCACAAGATTGTACTGCGTGAAAATGCTTAGCCAAGTGTCTCAGCACCCAGGAAAATACCCAAAGCATTGGAGGATAAAGTGAAAGCAGAACTGAAGAGAATGGAAAATGAAATGGTGATCATGAAAGTGACTGAGCCCACAAGCTACGTCAGCCCCATCGTCATTGTCACGAAGCGAGACGGCTCCATTTGGCTATGTCTGGACTCACGGAAGCTGAATGAAGACATCATGCTTTCGCACTACCAGATCCCGACACAGGAGACCCTCCTTGCCAAGCTACAGAATGCCAAGGTCTTCACGTTGCTTGACGTCTCGCATGCATTCCACCACCTGCAGCTGGACGAAAAGAGCTCAAAATTGTGCACCTTTGCAACACCATATGGCAGGTACTGTTTCTTGGTTATGCCGTTTGGTCTCAACTGTGAACCAGAGGAGTTTCAACGCACAATGGACGAACTGTTCGAGAATGAAGAGGACATCAATCCCTACTTCGATGATCTTCTCCTCGCAGCAACCAGCGCGGAAGAACATTGTGACCAGCTCAGACGAGTGCTCGAAATAACTCGCAAAGCCAACCTCAAGCTCAACAAGCACAAGTTACAGCTTGCGGTTCCCAAAGTGCTCTATCTGGGACAGGAACTGTGGGAGAAAGGTGTTGCTCCAGAGCTTCGCAAGCTGGATGCAATCGCCGCATTCCCCACTCCCATCAACAAGCAAGAGTTGCTACGCTTCTTGGTTATGGTCACGTACCTTACAAAGTTTGTGCCCAACTTGGCGCATGAGACCTACCCACTACGACAACTTCTGAAGCAAGACACTGCGTGGACCTGGGATGCGAACATGCAAGAGTGCTACAACAAGGTGAAGGGTTTGCTGGTATCGGCACCAGTTCTGCGTTTCTTCGATGCAAAAGAGACAACGGTGTTGTCTGTAGATGCGAGCTCGTACGGACTGGGAGCGGTCCTTCTGCAAAACGAACGTCCAGTCTCGTATGCATCAGCCACATTGTCTGAGTTGCAGCGCCGATATGCGCAAATTGAGAAGGAGCTTTTGGCAGTGGTTTTCGCCTTGAAACACTTGCACTACTATGTGTACGGACGCCAGGTCGTTGTGCAGACCAATCACAAACCACTAATCGGACTTTCGACAAAGCAGTACGATACAATATCTCCAAGACTGCAGCGCCTGCTCCTGAGGCTCCAGCAATACGATGTACACCTAACCTACGTTCCAGGCAAGCAGCTGCTAGTAGCAGACGCCCTTTCCAGAGCACCGCTTACAACAGAAAAGGTGGACACTGCTGAAATTGAGACGTCGGCATCTTCAGTTTGCCTAGTCGTCCAAGCGTCGCCTTGCAAGCTCCAACAAATAAAGGAGGCGACTGCCATAGATACTACACTTCAGCGTGTGCTTCAGTACATCAAAGATGGATGGCCCGAGCGTTCCAGCGGCATGAGTCCGAAGACACGGGAGTTCTGGCACTGCAAAGAGGAGCTCCACTTCACAGACGGTCTACTGTGCAGAGGCAACCACCTTGTCCTGCCTGCTGCATGCAGAGCAGATGCACTGACGAAGCTTCATCTTGGTCATCGAGGGATAGTAACTTGCAAGAACAAGGCAAGAGAGGCTCTGTAATGGCCTACCATGAACGCAGACATTGAAGCTTTGGTAAAAAACTGCACCACATGCCAGGAGCATCAGAGAGCTAACCCTCATGAACCCCTTCTTGACCGAGCGCTGCCAAATCTACCTTGGCAGAAGCTGGGAATGGACTTTTTCCACCTTGGAGGGACAAACTACTTGTTGGTCATTGACTACTATTCGAAGTACATTGAACTCAAGAAGATGGTCTCGACCACAGCAGCAGCCCTGGTGAACACCCTGAAGGAGATCTATGCTCGGTTTGGGATAACTGAGGAGATCATCACTGATCAGGGTCCACCATTTGACTCCATGGAATTCACGACCTTCAACAAGGACCATGGGTTGAGACCGTGGGTGACCGTGGGTTGTGGCGTCTGCCACAACCCACGGTCGCCACTTTACCCCCGCTCCAATGGGCAGGTGGAGAGATGTGTACAGACAATCAAAGCATCCCTTCGTAAGGCTGCACAGGACGGTCAGGATCTTTTTGGAGTGCTTCTAGACTACCGCTCATCCCCCATGAATGGCCTTTCATCGCCAGCGGAGATGCTGATGGGCCGTAGGGTGAGAACACGTCTACCAGTTCACCCGCAACTGCTACGACCGCGGTACCCGCACAACCAGTACCAAAAGCAGCTACAGAGGCGCCAGCACCTGCAGCATCGTCATGGAGACCAGCACACAGCTCCGCTACAACCACTGAAAACTGGTGACGCAGTTTGGTTTTGGCTGAATGGAAGATGGGCACCAGCAACAGTTCTGAATGTGGGACCTCATCGATCATACACTGTCAAGTCATCGAGTGGTGTGGTCTACATGCGCAACAGGTACCATCTGAGACCACGGTTCCAGAAGTGCACCGCAGAGCCACCTCCGCAGGCATCATCTGGGTGTGTTCAGTCCCGTGTACCAGCATCCCAGCCACCTTCAGCTGGGAACCACTAAACTCGTTCGGGACGTGCTGTGAAGCTCCCAAGCCGTTTTAGAGAGTGACTTTCTTTTTTTAATCATTGCTAATTTCAAGAGCTAAAAGAAAAAAGGACGTGTTATGTACATTGTTAGTTAGCACGTCACTAGCGCCACCTAGCGCCAGCTACAGTGTCCCCAAGCAAGGGCCAAGCCTAGTCAAGCGTTGGACTACGCCCGATCAAATTCGAATTTTTCGAATTTCAGATCTAAAGACATGCGAAACATTCGAATCTCACGAATTTCAAGTTAGGAAAGTTCGAAATCTTCGAATTTCTCGAACCTCAAGTAAAATGATATTCGAAATAATCGAACCCGAACTTTTAGAAACCGTGAAATCTTCGACCTTTTTGAATTCAAGACTCCACGATTTTTGAAAGTTGTGAATTTTGCGAATTCGAATCTTCGTGCGGTCGAAAATATTGAAACCTTTCGAAGTCGAACATAAGTTCGGTTCGAAAATATCGAAACCTTTCGAATTCGAACCTAGGGTGGTTCGCGGCATCTCTAGACGTCATGCTAATATTTTTTACCTCTCATGTCTTTTTGCAGAACCATACCTACCTCTGCACCGCTGTTCGTGTCGCCTCAAGGACGCACAAGTATATTGGTAAGGCACAATGCTGTTACGATAGCTGGCCCTATTGTAATGGACTGTCAAAACCTACGACGCAGTGCCGGTTGTTCGAAAATGTGCATGAAACTGCAGCAGAAACTGGGGTAACGGAGTTTGTTTAATACTGTCGCGAATAAAAGATGAATAGACTTTAAACGTGAAATTAACGATGAAGATTTGATCGGCGGACTTGTGCCAGAAACAAGAAGAAGAAAAAAGAAACGAGCGTCGAGGAAGCAGCAGCGAGCGACGAAGTGTCGGCGTGACAGCGGTTAGCGCGAGTCTCTCAGTGAGTTTGCAAGGCCTCGCTGGGCTCCTTATCTACCACCCTCGGCATCTCGAAAATTCGGCCTAGAATGTTCGAGCATCGCGCTAGGGCGACACTGACTTGGCAAGGCCGTGTTGGCCTTCGTATCTATTACACTCGGTATCTCGGCCTAGAATGTTGGAGCGTCGAATATTTGGGATAAGAGTAAGCGCGAATGTTCTGGAAAATACGGAGGAGCATTCCCTCTCGGCCATGCAAGTGGCAAATTGACTACGTTTTTGCGTCAGGGCATCAAATGTATCTACTGTTTTCTGCCGGGGTGAGAGAAACTAGATTCGGAGTTAAAGGTACTGTCTACGCATGCGCCGTTACCGACAGCAGCGCCACCGCGCGGCATGACGCCAAAGAGTTGAGTTGGTGTATTGATATATGAACTCCATATATCGTAATACAAAAAAAGCTCTAATCTTGAACAATTTTTTTAGTAAAAGTACGTATTCACAATGTAATATTAATAATAATGATAATAATAATAATAATGATAATGATAATAATAATAAAATATTTATAATAATAATAATAATAATAATAATAATAATAATAATAATAATAATAATAATAATAATAATAATAATAATACATTTATTTCGAGGACTATACTCATGACAAAGCAGTCAGGTTCGTCAAAGCCGACATGGGCTTGTGTGACTGAACCCTTTTAGGTAAAATTAATAACATAGTTAATCAAGAAAAAAAAGTTAACACATTAGAAGACCATGGTAATTGTTCACTTCAGTAGTACTGATCAATATAAATTATTAGAAGAAACAAAAACGTTAATGTTAAGCATACAGAGACAGAAAAAAGAAGAAAAAAAGAGTTAAACTTGGTTTGTCCGTCTGGTCACAGGACATTAAAAGAAAATCGCCACAAAAAGTTGAGGCACAGGACTTCGAGATGAGGAGTCTAGCAGAGTTAGCAAAAAAGGGCACACTCACACGGCACGTCTGTTCACAGCACATTCACAGATCGACACAAATTATGAGGGGCAGAACTTCCAGGTGATGAGTCTAGCGGAGTCGCATTATAATAATAATAATAATAATAATAATAATAATAATAATAATATATTTATTTCTGTAGATAGTTCTTCAAATCAAGGCGCGGGTCTGTCAAAGCCAGTAAAGGCTTGTGTGACAGCACCCTACAGGTTACAGTCACAATGTCCCCACACACAAACAGTATCAAGCTCACCATTCAGTATCTATACACTCGAATGAAATAAAATATGATGAAAAAAACGTACACATAGGTTCAATAACTACACTGTGATGCAAAAAATGAATATGTAAAAATAAAAACCATACACGCGCACGCATACTCACGCATAGTTGTGTTGTTCAATTGAAATCTTGGAGCACTTGTTTTAGTTGTTTTAGAGAGTTCACACCATATATAGTTTCTGGCAGGTTGTTGAAGGTTGAAGGCACAAAAAAAATGCGAACACGTTTTCCATAGTTCGTGGTGATAAAAGGCACCTTTATAATAATAATAATAATAATAATAATAATAATAATAATAGTAATTTTAATAGTAATTTGTATTCATGAACATTCATAAATTCATGCAGGCGTGCGGGGGCAATGAAAGCCAACAGTGGCTTGTGTGACGCCACCCTAAAAAAAGGAGAAAGAAACATAGGTGGAATGTCCAAGAACACAGTCAGTAAAAATTAGCACAAATAAAGCAGAGGACGGGAAAGAAAGCGATGATAAAGAAGTTAGGAATGTACAAGACAAGATGACAAATATATACACAAATACATATGTACTAAATATAGGCATAATTGTGAAACGACCAAGAGCAAAGTCAGTACAACAATTAGCAAAACTAAAGCAATTTGGACGGGAAAAAACGTGAATAAAGCAGTTAGGAGTGCACAAAGCAACATGAATATTATGTACACCAATACCTATGCACTAAATATAAACATAGTTATGTAATTTCTCCTCCAGAAAGATAAAGTTTCATACTTTCTTCAGCTGGCGCAATGACTCAGCCTGCAGAATTTCAGAGTGCAAATTGTTAAATAATTTGGGCACATAATATGCGCGGGTATTCCTACCGTATCGACTACGGACAAAAGGGATTTTGAATGTTTCTTAAAAACAAAGGGAATGAGTAGGTATGTTTCCTCTTTTTAAATCATCAGACCAGAAGTAGCGCTGGACTACAGTTCGCGTAAACATATTTCTGAGACATCGGAATTGCAGAAAGTTAAACAGGTCACTGTCATCAGGTATTTGCAAGCCATAAGATACACTTTTCAAGATATTTTTCAAAATGCTATCTATTTTACAATGCCATTGGGCAGAACAGTTTCCAAACACTGAAATCCCATACCTTAACACGCTATATGCAAGCGTGTGGGCGATTATTTTACGTACTGAAAAAGGCATAAGCGATTTGGTATTATATAAAAGGCAGCTTACACTTTTAACTTTGCACAAAGAGACATAAACGGAGCATTCCAAGTTAGGCCGCAGTCAAATAAAATTACAAGGTACTTCACAGATTCAACATAATCCAATGAAACACACTTGCATGATACACAATTTGAGTGATGTAAAACAAAAGGGAAATCCAGACGCACGATATTTAAGGGGATTATGGAAACAGATAAGTTTAGTCTTATTTACGTTGACGTCCATAAGGTTCCGCTGAAACCAGTTCATGACTGTAGTCGCAGCATATTGTAGTGAGCGGGCGGCATTTTCAAAATTAAGATGTCGAGTAACAATTACGGTATCGTCCGCATATTGATAAAGCTTGGCTTCAGGGACAGATGTGGAAATATCATTAACAAACAAATTAAATAGAAGTTGAGATAGAAGTGTGTTATTCTGTTTTTTTATGATAATAATAATAATAATAATAATAATAATAATATATAATAATATTATTATTATTAATAATAATAATAATAATAATAATAATAATACATACATACATACATACATACATTTTATTGACTCAGTGGGACTATTAAAGAGGGATATGTTTGCGGGCACATCAAAGCCAGCAAGGGCTTGTGGGATGACACCCTAAAAAAATGAAAAAGTCCGCTTAAGTGATAAGGTAAAGACATTACCTTCAAAATGAGAAGTCAAAGACAATAAAACTCTCCCCACCCCCCTTCCCCGCCCCAAACCCCTTCCCCGCCCCTCCCCCCTCTCCCTTTCCCGATTCTAGCACAGAGTACTAATTACGAGAAAAAAATTACAGCATACGAAAGCAATATAGAAATGAACGTAGCAATGTAAATAAAATTAACACTTACAAACGCGAGTCCAAAATAAATTGTGACACAAAGCACTGAAACCGAAAAATAAAATAGAAAAAGAAGGGGCAACATTTAGAATCTGCGGTAGCTATAGCAACTCAGGATCGTCATAAACACACACGGAGCAGGCACTAAAAACTATCAAGGTTAAGACACTTGAGTTCTTTTTTTAGAGTCTTCAGTGATGTGACATCAAGAATATAGTCCGGGAGGGCGTTGAAATACACGTGGCACATAAGATTCGCGCGAGCATTTACCATACCGGGTGCAACAACGTGGCACTGCAAAACGAGGAGAGCTGCGTAATGTGCGGGACGAATGTAGTGGTGTCTTGTAATCACTGCTCCAAAAATTGCGAAGGAGGACGGTCTCAATAAAAAAGTGAATGAAAATTCGGCAGTTGAAGGCTTTCAAAAATGTCGGCAGTGGCAGAAAGGGGCATATTGTAGATGATGTTTTTCAGTATGCCTCTTAATAAAGTGTTAACTTTTGCCACGTTGTTGCACCCGATAATAATAATAATAATAATAATAATAATAATAATAATAATGATGGTTTATTTTTCGGTTGCAACCAGTTATGATTCGGGTCTGCCAAAGCCAGAATTGGCTTGTGTGGCTAAACCTCTTCCACCCGTAGTAGAGTTATTAAATCAACTAATTTCAACAATGCGAAAAGTGCATCAATACATAAATACACACACACAGTTCTTAAGAAAACTGTGTGTGTGTGTGTTAAGGCAGCTTACACTTTTCTAATAATAATACTAATAATAATATAATAATAATAATAATAATAATAATAATAATAATAATAATAATAATAATAATAATAATATTAATAATGTTTATTTTTTGCATGTATCATACTTGGTAGAATTACGGGTCTGTCAAAGCCAATTGGATGACTTGTGGGACAGCACCCTTCACTTCATGAGTACAAAATGTCCCCCTGATTTGTAGTTCCCGACTCAGGCAACTGTTACCACGCTATGATACTGATGATGATGATTAAAGAAAGAAGAGAGAAAAAATCACGTTTGTTAGCGTTCACGCAAAACACACACAGGGTCACGCACACACACAGACACACAAATTCATGATGTTTTGCTGAGATCTTGGAGTGCTCGTTTCAGTTTCTTCAGGGAGTCCGCACCATAAACGTCGTCTGGTAGGCTGTTGAAAATCGTTGGTACATAAAAGTCCCGAACCTTCTTCCCGTATTTTGTTGTGACAAAAGGTACCTTAAATCGTTCTGTGTGTCTAAGTGATCTAGTAGCCACATGGGGTATCTTATATATATCGCTCCAAAAATACTTAAGGACTACAGTCTGAACCAAAAAAGCCCTGAAGAAGGGCAAACCTAAGTTGGCAAGTTTTTCCTCTTCAGTTTGCAACGCTGGTCCATAGACAATGCTTCTAAAAATGCCTTTCAAAATTGTATCTATTTTTTGTACCAAACTCCAGAGCTATGTCCAAAAATTGTTATACCATACCGCAAAATTCCGTACACTAATGCTTGAGCTATTGTTTTTTTTGTTGAACTAGGTATTAAGGATCGTGTATTGTACAGCAAACATGACACACTCCGCAGTCTTCTGCAAAGCTGTGAGAGATGAGTGTTCCATGACAAATCATTGTCAAATTCTATCCCAAGATATTTAACCTTATCAACGTAAGTTACAGGACTGCAGTTGCAAGAAATACACCCAGACGTATGCATGAAAAGGGGATGGTTGGACGTTAGAATTTTAAGGGGATTATGAAAGCAGGCAAGCTTGGTTTTAGATACATTTATCGTTAGACAATTTGCTTCAAACCAGTCGTGTAAGCGGCAAGTGTCGTTTTGCAGCAAAGTTATTGCAGTAGCCGGATTAAGGTGGACCGAGAGCAAAACCGTGTCATCCGCGTATTGGAAAAGGCTACAAGCGGAGATTGCTTTGGACATGTCATTAACAAAGATGTTGAAAAGGAGAGGCGATAAAACAGATCCTTGGGGAACCCCGGCCTTTAAGTTGATTTTGGAGCTTCGGTTATTGGCTATAGAAACTACTTGTGTCCGACCAGTTAAAAAATTTTGTAGTAAAGAAAAGAAAGGACCGCGGAATCCAAGGTTGGATAATTTTTTCAGCAGTATGCTATGACTTACAGTATCAAATGCCTTGGAAACATCAATAAAGAGCGCGCAGGCGACTTGATTCTTCTCGAAAGCAAGATGCAAAACATCGCTGAAGTTCTCTAACAGCGGCTGGGTCCCTACGCCCACTAACGAAGCCATATTGCTTAGGCGAAATAATGTCAAACCTATCAAGGAATGCCGTCATAGTTTCGAGAATATGTTTTTCCAATATTTGTATTATGCAAGGTAAAATTGAAATTGGGCGATAGTTGTCAAGTTTGTTGCGTTCTCCTCCTTTAAATAGAGGCTTCACTAGTGCGCTCTTCAAAGTGTCGGGGATTGATCCGGAAGAAATAAAACCATTTAGCATATGGAGGACCACAAGTTTTATGGAATCATAATTCCTCTTTAGATCCTCCGCACTGATGCCATCTACACCAGGCGCCTTGTTTGCCTTGAAACTGAAAAGCTGGGATCGAAGATCAGGCTCGGTCATTTGGGGAAGGAAAGCCGAGGCGGAGTTTGAATCTGAAGCACCTGTTGCAGCTAGAGAAGTGTCACGGGCTACTCCGGAGAACGTAGCAAAGAATTTATTAAAATCTTCTACCAATTTCTTAGTGTCGTGGCCAAAAACTGTTTCAAGTGTGTCATCAATCGACCTCTTCACACCTTTGCCTCGCAACTGGTTTACCAAACACCATGTCTGGGAAATATTTGATCGGGCTTTAAAAAACGCTTCACGGAAGTATATCCTCTTCGCTGAACGAATAAGCGCGTTTACGCGGTTTCGCATAATGCGGAATTCTTCCTTCAACTGGGCATTATTTGGAGACCGGCGACAACGGGCCCAAAGAGCATCTTTGGATTTTATAGATGACAGAATATCATCCGTTAACCAATCATGGTCATTTCGACGCCGCCTCACAGTAATAACTTTTCTAGCTTGCCACCTAAAAAGGCGGAACTGCTCACTAAACCTAGTGTAGACGTCGTTGAAGTCTTGAATATGCAATAGACTATTCCAATCGTATTTTTGTACCAACTTATCAAGTCGTGCGCGATCAATTATTTCTATATTTTGTGTTACAGCCGTCGGCCGCCTGAGAGTGAGTTGTGATACAAGTTGGCAAGCCACATAGTAATGGTCAGCAAGCTTCTGCTCTATTATGGCCGATTTTGTTGCTATGTTCTGAGCACGTACATTGATATGGTCTAGGCATGATTTGACAATATGATCACCTAAATGTTCTTCTCGTGTGGGACCAAGAATCAAACACTCCAGACCAAAATATGCCAATAAATTCAGATAGTCACACACGAGAGACTTGACTGGCTTAAGCGTGTCGATGTTGAAGTCGCCTACCAAACAGATGTCATTCATGGATTGAAAAGTTTGAAGCTTATTTCTGAGCTCTTCCAAAAACTTTAAAGGATGAGCCGAAGGAGGTCTGTAGAAGGCTAGCAAAAGTAAAGACCATTTAGAATTCCATATCCTTATAAAGAGTGTCTCACAATTAACGAAATCGACATCAAGCTTTTCAGTACCCCACGAATCTCTCACAAAGATAGCAATTCCTCCTCCTCGGCCAACCGGACGTGTGAAAAAGTGTGCATTATACCCTGGTATTTGGAATTCATTACAGGAAACGTCTTTAACATTGATTTCTGTAAGGACAAAAACATCAAATATTGACGTTGCATTTTTGACAGTTAGTGTAAACTCATCCCAATATTTTCTAATACTCCTGATGTTAACATGTAATAAACCAAAAGTGCTATCACTGACTGTATCAAAGAAACGTTGAAGAGATTAAAAGTCTGAGCAGTTAGAAAACTGTACCTCCATAATTCGATGTTGTTGTCATCCGATATCTTGTTATCTGTCGGTTTGGCAAGAGAAGAGCTAAACAATCCTCTCCAGGTCAGCAAACCGATGGATACGTACTGCAGGAGAGGATTCTGTTTTCTTTGCAAACAGTTTACCATTCTTCACCCATGTGAATTTGTAATGCATGTCTCTTGCTTTCTCACGTAACTTCCAAAAGAGCTCCTTGTTCCTGCGGGTGAGGTTTTCGTTGAAGAAGATTTTGGGTAAAGACCCGTTTTCTGCAAGAGGCCGCAGCTTTTTTCTTGTGGAGAGCCACTGATCTCTAAGCGCTGTCGTAGAGAATCTGACCAGTATAGGTGGAGGGATGTCACGTCGAGATGGTAGGCGGTGCATGGTCACTATGTCACTTTGTTGGAAGTCAGCTAGGCCGAGCTTACTGGCCAGCTCATCGACAACGGTGATCAAGTTCTCATTCGAGGAACATGGCAGCCCATGTATTTCGAGATTTGAATGTCGGCTATACTGGTCACTGTCATTTAGCTCGTCTTGGAGGTGTTCAATTGTCTTGGACTGCTCCGTAACTATCTCTCTTATCTTACTGCCCGTCATTCCTGCTCGGAATGACGGGCAGTAAGGACGTGTGCGGGAGCTGCTCCGCCCCCTTCTATGGAAGGCAGCAGTTTCTTGTTTGCTCCGGGACCTGCAGGCGCAGATTTCACTGCAAATGCATCAACGTGGTTGAAGGGGATTACGACCTGCTCATGGTGAACGGTGTCAGCAGCTACAAGTGCTCTACGTGTGTGAAGCGCCTGGACTCTCAGGAAACGAAGGTTGGTGACGCCCACTCGTCCATTTCAATGGAAGAACTTGGTTCGCACGCCAACCATGAATCGTCCGTTTCCGAGGTCAGTCTTCACATGCTTGTTGCCCAGCTTTGCAACAAAATCGATGCACTAGCGAAAGACGTGAAAATGCTAAAAGCAGACAACGAGGCATTGCGTCTGCGGCTTTCGGAAAACACGGAACTGCTGCGCAAAGCGAGCACACCGTTGGAAGTGCAAGGTTTGCCAGCTGGACAATCAAGTAACTTCGCTGCTGCCTTGAAAAATCCGAGCAAGTCTACAACAAACACCGACGATGATGGTATTGGCAGACAATCAACTAAACCCTTTCGTTTACCACAACGCTCAAATTTGGCAACGGCCACTCAACCTGAACCAAAGAGGAATGACGTGGACGCCGAAGGATTCCAGACATTCACGCGAAAGAAAAGGGTCAAGCCTACCGAAGGAAGGAACACCGTCAGCAAGCTGAGCTGCGTGCCGCGCCAACCAAGACGTCGAGCGCTCTTCATTTCCCGGTTGAATCCACATACAACTGAATCGGACATTACGGAATCCCTGGCTGGTGTTCTCAAAGGCAAGTGGATGAAGTGCACCAAGCTAGCAACTAAACATGATAGTTACGCCTCTTTTCATGTATTGGTCGAGAACGATGACTTTGACGAAATCAACACACCTGACATTTGGCCGGCAGGGTGCCTTTTTCGCCCTTTTTTCGGCATTCTTAAAGAACTCTCGGACACGGACACCTCGGTCGATGTAAACGCATAATCAGGTACCATGGAGTGCACGCTTTATTACCAGAATGTTCGTGGTCTTAGGACGAAGTCATCCGAGTTCTTGTCCGGAGTTATAGGTAATTCGTACACTATCATCTCCCTTACTGAAACGTGGCTCGAGGACACTATCCCCAGCTCTCAGTATTTTCCTCCGTGTTATTCAGTATTTCGGAAAGACCGAGATTATGCCGCCACGCGACAACGATATGGGGGAGGTGTTTTAACGGCCGTTGACACTTCTCTGTGTGCACGGAGAAGGTACGATCTTGAATTGTACTCGGAATGTGTATGGATCGAGGTGACGTGCTGTGATGGGCTTAATTTTTTAATAGGTAACTACTACTTTCCGCCACACCTTAGCTCGGACGTTTTTGCACGTCATTTTAGGGAGTTAGAAGAGAAGCTAGACGTGACAAAGTTTCGTGTGCACATATATGGGGATTTTAATCTACCTGGAATTGACTGGCTGGCCAATTATAACTTGATTACGAGCGATGTCACCAGCCTGAAAGCTTCGAGCCTGTTTGACTTTATTTATTTTAATGGGTTTGAACAACGTAACACCATACAGAATTCAGCGGGAAATGTGCTTGACCTTGTATTAGTTTCTACTCCAATCAACTATATTTCGCCAATCACTGACCCCTTAACACGTGTTGACCATTTCCATCCGCCTTTCGCTGTGTCATTTTGTTTTCCGCTGCGTAAACAGGCCCTATGCAGCTATGAGTACTTACTGTACAGCAGTGGCGATTACTTGAATATGTACAAGTACTTTCAGTGCTATGACTGGAAACCTATCCTGAATAACAAGTGCGCTGATTCAGCTGCTGAGGCACTCACAGAAGTGGTCTCGAGCGCGATAAATGACTTCGTGCCTAAACGTGTTTCGAGACTAAACAAGTACCCTGCGTGGTTCTCAAAGGAATTAAGAAGTTGCTTGAGACGTAAGCTTCATTATCACCGTCTTTTTAAAAGGTCGGGATTGGACAAGTGGTACGCAAAATTTAGTGAGTGTCGTGCTTTGGCAAAATGGCTTTTTAAAAAAGACGAAAGTGCACATTTGCATGGGCTTGAGTCTGACATGTACGCCAAGCCTCAAAACTTTTGGAAATATGTACCGACAAAAAAGAAGCGGAATAGTAGCGTGGCACCGATGCGAAATAGTTCTGGCTATACGTGTGATTCAATTGAAATTGCCAACATGTTTGCTGAGCATTTTAAATCATGTTTTTCATCAGCATCTGTCCCTGACAATAACGCGACGTGCCATGGCACATCTGATTTTCTGTCTTTTATCCCAATTGACGAACCTGAAATCAGGGAAAGCATTCGTAATATGAAATCGAAGCTGTCTGCTGGTTCAGATGGAATTCCAAGTTTTATTGTGAAAGGGTGTGCCGAACTGCTAACTCCTGTCTTATTACACATATTTAATTTATCGATACATTCAGGAATATTTCCTTCTATCTGGAAACGCTCTGTTGTTGTTCCGATTCATAAAGCAGGGGACCCTAGTACTGTAAACAACTATCGTCCCGTTTCATTGTTGTGCAGTTTTTCCAAAGTTTTTGAAATGATAATGCATAAACGTCTGTACAGGCACTTTAGACATAAAATGAACCCAGAACAACATGGATTTCTGAAGGGTAAGTCGGTTGAAACCAATCTATGCTCTTTTTTAGATTATGCCGTTCCATTGGTTTGCAACCGCGAGCAAGTCGACGTAATATACTTTGATATGACGAAGGCATTCGACAAGGTTAATCACAGCACACTTCTGACGAAACTTGATAGCTATGGTCTGTGCTTGACTTACTGCCAATGGTTCAAAAGTTATCTTACATGTCGTACAAATTATGTTCGTGTGTCAGGATCCATGTCCGATTATTTTTCATCGCCTTCTGGTGTACCCCAAGGAAGCAACCTGGGTCCACTATTATTTTTGATGTTTGTGAATGACATTTCGCTCTGTGCGAAAAATTCAAAAGTGCTCTTATATGCGGATGACATCAAACTGTTTCGACGTGTACAATCTCACTCCGATTGCGTACTTCTTCAGGAGGACGCATTGCAAATTTCACAGTGGTGTGCAAAGAATTATCTTCCACTGAACGAACAAAAAACAAGAACAATGTCTCTCACTAGAAAGCGTGATTCGCTTGCATTTTCCTACACAATAGGTGGCAGTGTCATCACCCGAGTCTCCGTCATTCGTGATCTTGGAATTTTTATTGATTCATCGTTAAACTTTAATCATCACGTTTTAACTATCTGCAACGCCTCTTTTAGAAACCTTGGGGCGATATCTCGTTTCACGAGAAAGTTTTCTTCGCCTGTTTGTCTTGTGCGTTTATTTTGTTGCCTAGTGCGTACGAAGCTGGAGTATGCTTCTTCTGTATGGAACTGCATTAACCTCACTGCATCATGCTGTATTGAGCGTGTTCAAAAACGCTTCATAGGCATAATTTACGACAGATATTTCGACCGTACTTGCTACTACAGTTACGAACAATTACTTAAAAAACTTGGGTTGTGTACGTTACTCGATAGAAGACGATTACGTGATCTAATGTTTTTACATAAGGTTGTAAACGGTGCTGTTGACTCACCACTCTTGTTAAGCACTGTCTGTTTTCACGCTCCCTTGCGGTCCAACCGATTTCAAAGTCCTTTTTACCCGTCTGCTTTGAATGTCACGTCACCACTAACAAGAATGCAACTTGAATTTAACAAACTGGATCAATCTGCTGTAGATATCTTTAGCGACCTGATTGTTTTTCGACATAGGCTTGAGTCAATTATTTGTACATAGTCACGACCTTGTTTTGTTGCCTGCATGTATCCTTGATGACGAGCGGTGTACCACTATTTAGGCCTTGTGCTGTTTTTGGACACCCAACAAAAATAAAGATTATTATTATTATCTCTCTCAGTGATGTGGTCTCGTTGCGGAGCTCTGTCACTGATGAAGCGTTAGCGGTGGCTGTCAAGAGCAGAGAGTCGTAGCTCTCCGACAGGAAGTCAACCGACCTTTGAATCTCTGTTAGTGCAGATTTCAGGTTCTCGACTACAGGTTTTAATGTGAAGAGCTGGTCTATTTTGGCTGGTAACGAAAGGAGGCTGTCGACGTTGGCCTTGAGGGACGTTAGGCAGTCTAGTTTTGACTCCAGCAATCGAAAGTGCTCGCCAGTCACGGGAGATTCACATTGTGACAAGCCCGTCTCAGATTGAGAACCGGGCCCTCTACTCTGCACTCGGCACGGACGGCAGCGCCAAACCTCCCGCTTTGCGGCCCCCATGGTTTTAAAGGTACTGTCTGCAATTCCAGAGCAAAGCTTTCCTACATGGTACGAGTTCTTGCAATTGGCGCAGGACATGTGTCGACCATCATTGATGATCTTTTCTCGGCAATTAGCACACTTAGATGGAGAAGACATGGCAGTAGAGGCTAAAACAAACGGTGAGAAATACCGTGCCGTCTTGTCACGCTGACTGTCCTGATGTGTGATCTCGGCTCGAGAAACGCGTCGGGCTTAGAAAGCTGGTGTAAAGCAGCCGATGAAATCCAGTCAGGTCGACCCTTGGAAGGCTTGCCCTCCGAGTCAACAACCGATTGGAACGATGGAGCCCTGGTGCAGATTAGGGACCGTGTCAATGAAGACTCCAGGATTTGGCGTTCGTAGGGGACTGGTTGCCGGTGTTAGCTGAGCTTGGAATATTTGATTAGTACAGGAAATATGAAGAGCAACCGAGAAGAACGATTGCTCTCAGGGACTTCTTATTTTTTTTATTAAGAATACTAATAATAATAACAATAATAATAATAATAGTAATAATAATCAATCAATCAATCAATATTTATTTGGTGCCCAGGAACGACCTGACGGTCTTGGTGCTGGCGCACCCCAACTACAAAATAAAACACAAAATATTACACAAGATACGTAACACAAGAAGCGAAACATTTAAATACACACAGGAAAGGGAAGACTTCAATGCATAGCACAAATTGGCAACGCACAGGAGCTCGCGCAACGCGCAGTCGTACATCGCCCAAAGTGGATGGCAGGCATCGATTGAGAAATTAAGAGGAAAAGACTAAGGTTGAACACATTCAAATAGGAATGACTACGAAGATGAACAGTGAATTCCGATCGTAGACACTGCGACGATGAAGCAACAAAAAAAAATTGGGAACAAACGTTGATCAAAAACTGGATTGACGACGCCACGATGCGGAAGCTTAGAACAAGCAAGAGAATATAAAGTCTATGATTTGTGAGGTCAGCTCACATCGAACTAGAACAATGTTCGAAGCGAGAGGTGAAACGCCTGAAAGCAGGAGTCAAAAATATCTAATTTCTCCGTATGCACGTTGTACAGTTCTGACGACCTAACGAGGGGGCATTGCTTGTTAAGGTTATTGGTCGTATAGAAAGGTGATCTGAGTCTTGCATTCACACGTGGAATTCTCAAATTCAAAGCAGACAAAAGCGTCGAGGAGTCAATAATAATAATAATAATTATTATTATTATTTTGGTTCAGGAGAGCCACGGCTCCGCAGAAAGACAAGTAGCCTATACCATGAAGCACAGCGCCGCCGTATCTAATGATGATGTGATGAGAGAGTGTACAGATGACAAATCGGGCGCTATTTAAATGAAGCTTGCGGGCGAGGGTGAGGGGATGACGTCGCAGGTGATAAAGCAAGGATCACGGTTGCTTAGTGGGTTGCTCGCCGGGCCAGCCTGTATTGTAGGTTAGCTCGTGTAACTTGCACGCATTTTAAAGAAGCATTAATGAGCATACATTTCAAACAGGTTTCACTTAATTAAAATTTGAACATGTTCCAATCCATTGAGCGTAATGAAAATTAAATAGGTAATCTACCTTATCGACAAGTACGTACCGCTACGAACTATTCTTTGAAAATAATCAGTCACCTTGGTTCACGAAAGCCCTTAAGAGACTGTCAAATAAAAAAAAAGCGCTTGTACCGTGCGGCCATAGTTTTCTCTCGTATGAGCGTCGCTGGGCCGCGTTACACCGTTCTGTAGAAGTTTACAAAAGGGCTATTGAAGACGCTAAATCTCTTTTTTACACGTAGTCTTCCAGACATGTTGGTAAATAACCCCGTTAAATTTTGGAATACTGTTACCAAAAATTACCGTTTTTCAATTTCTCTTAAAACTTCAAGTGGTGATAGCGTGCCCAGTGACGAATGTGCTAATGTCTTAAATAGTATCTTTATTTAATCTTTTCATAATAGTAGCAACATAAGTTACTCCTTCGATGAACTGTGCCTGCTATTCGCTAATGGATAATATCTTTGTTGATCCCGCTGGTATTGCAAAAATTAAAAATAAACTGAAGTAATCATCCTCATCGGGAAAGGATTGTATTAATTCCAATTTTTGAAGAACACTAAATTATACTCATATCTTATCCTTTCTAAATTGTTTGAACAGTCGCTGCGAGATGGTATTTTACCTTGTGATTGGTGAGTGTGGAAGGTGGTTTCAATTCCAAAATGTGGCGATAAACTTTCCCTAACAACTATCACCCCATTTCATTAACAAGCATACCATGTAAACTTCTGGAACATATCATCTTTTCCCAACTCGTACATTTCCTAGAGTCAAATAATTTCTTCACTGAAGCACAGCACGGATTTCGCCAATCCTTATCTTGTGAAACCCCACTCCTATCCTTTACTCACGAGATTCATTCTATTCTTGACCGAGGCTCCCAGGTGGACTGCATTTTCTTAGACTTCGCCAAGGCTTTCGATAAGGTGTGTCACGAGTTACTACTGCTAAAACTTGCAAAACTTAACATTGACCCTAACGTTCTCTCATGGATGCGGTCTTTTGTGAATAACCGTTCAACAATTTGTAACAATTAACAACGAAAACTCTTCACCTGTGTCTGTGAATTCTGGAGTCTCCTCAAGGGCCTAGTTTAGGCCAACTACTATTTTTAATTTATACTAACGATCTTCCCATTAATGTGTCTTCATCCGTTTGTCTCTCTGCCAATGGCTGTGTAATTTACCGTGAAATCTGTCATGATTCTGACCTGTCTGCACTTCAGTCTGATATTCGACTCTATTTCTCGTTGGTAGTGAATTACGGATGAATGACACATTACACTGGGAAGATCGTCAGTATACATTGAGAGTAGTTCTGTTGGCCTAACAACAGGCCCTTGAGGAACTCCAGAATTCACAGACACAGGTGAAGAGTTTTCGTTGTTAATTGTTACAAATTGTGAACGGTTATTCACAAAAGACCGCATCCATGAGAGAACGTTAGGGTCAATGTTAAGTTTTGCAAGTTTTACGCAGTAGTAACTCGTGGCACACACCTTATCGAAAGCCTTGGCGAAGTCTAAGAAAATGCAGTCCACCTGGGAGCCTCGGTCAAGAATAGAATGAATCTCGTGAGTAAAGGATAGGAGTGGGGTTTCACAAGATAAGGATTGGCGAAATCCGTGCTGTGCTTCAGTGAAGAAATTATTTGACTCTAGGAAATGTACGAGTTGGGAAAAGATGATATGTTCCAGAAGTTTACATGGTATGCTTGTTAATGAAATGGGGTGATAGTTGTTAGAGGGAAAGTTTATCGCCACATTTTGGAATTGAAACCACCTTCCACACTCACCAATCACAAGGTAAAATACCATCTCGCAGCTGACTGTTCAAACAATTTAGAAAGGATAAGATATGAGTATAATTTAGTGTTCTTCAAAAGAATTGGAATTAATACAATCCTTTCCCGATGAGGATGATTACTTCAGTTTATTTTTAATTTTTGCAATACCAGCGGGATCAACAAAGATATTATCCATTAGCGAATAGCAGGCACAGTTCATCGAAGGGTAGCTTATGTTGCTACTATTATGAAAAGATTAAATAAAGATACTATTTAAGACATTAGCACATTCAGTCACTGGGCACGCTATCACCGCTTGAAGTTTTAAGAGAAATTGAAAAACGGTAATTTTTGGTAACAGTATTCCAAAATTTAACGGGGTTATTTACCAACATGTCTGGAAGACTACGTGTAAAAAAGAGATTTAGCGTCTTCAATAGCCTTTTTGCCAAACTTCTACAGGAACGGTGTAACGCGGCCTAGCGACGCTCATACGAGGAAAACTAGGCCGCTTCGGTACAAGCGCTTTTTTTTATTTGACAGTCTCTTGAGGGCTTTCGTGAACCAAGGTGACTGATTATTTTCAAAGAATAGTTCGTAGCGGTACGTACTTGTCGATAAGGTAGATTACCTATTTAATTTTCATTACGCTCAATGGATTGGAACATGTTCAAATTTTAATTAAGTGAAACCTGTTTGAAATGTATGCTCATTAATGCTTCTTTAAAATGCGTGCAAGTTACAGAGCTAACCTACAATACAGGCTGGCCCGGCGAGCAACCCACTAAGCAACCGTGATCCTTTGCTTTATCACCTGCGACGTCATCCCCTCACCCTCGCCCGCAAGCTTCATTTAAATAGCGCCCGATTTGTCATCTGTACACTCTCTCATCACATCATCATTAGATACGGCGGCGCTGTGGCTTCATGGTATAGGCTACTTGTCTTTCTGCGGAGCCGTGGCTCTCCTGAACCAAAATAATAATAATAATTATTATTATTATTATTGACTCCTCGACGCTTTTGTCTGCTTTGAATTTGAGAATTCCACGTGTGAATGCAAGACTCAGATCACCTTTCTATACGACCAATAACCTTAACAAGCAATGCCCCCTCGTTAGGTCGTCAGAACTGTACAACGTGCATACGGAGAAATTAGATATTTTTGACTCCTGCTTTCAGGCGTTTCACCTCTCCGCTTCGAACATTGTTCTAGTTCGATGTGAGCTGACCTCATAAATCATAGACTTTATATTCTCTTGCTTGTTCTAAGCTTCCGCATCGTGGCGTCGTCAATCCAGTTTTTGATCAACGTTTGTTCACAAATTTTTTTTTGTTGCTTCATCGTCGCAGTGTCTACGATCGGAATTCACTGTTCATCTTCGTAGTCATTCCTATTTGAATGTGTTTCAACCTTAGTCTTTTCCTCTTAATTTCTCAATCGATGCCTGCCATCCACTTTGGGCGATAGTACGACTGCGCGTTGCGCGAGCTCCTGTGCGTTGCCAATTTGTGCTATGCATTGAAGTCTTCCCTTTCCTGTTTGTATTTAAATGTTTCGCTTCTTGTGTTACGTATCTTGTGTAATATTTTGTGTTTTATTTTGTAGTTGGGGTGCGCCAGCACCAAGACCGTCAGGTCGTTCCTGGGCACCAAATAAATATTGATTGATTGATTGATTATTATTACTATTATTATTATTATTGTTATTATTATTAGTATTCTTAATAAAAAAAATAAGAAGTCCCTGAGAGCAATCGTTCTTCTCGGTTGCTCTTCATATTTCCTGTACTAATCAAATATTCCAAGCTCAGCTAACACCGGCAACCAGTCCCCTACGAACGCCAAATCCTGGAGTCTTCATTGACACGGTCCCTAATCTGCACCAGGGCTCCATCGTTCCAATCGGTTGTTGACTCGGAGGGCAAGCCTTCCAGAGGGTCGACCTGACTGGATTTCATCGGCTGCTTTACACCAGCTTTCTAAGCCCGACGCGTTTCTCGAGCCGAGATCACACATCAGGACAGTCAGCGTGACAAGACGGCACGGTATTTCTCACCGTTTGTTTTAGCCTCTACTGCCATGTCTTCTCCATCTAAGTGTGCTAATTGCCGAGAAAAGATCATCAATGATGAGTCGACACATGTCCTGCGCCAATTGCAAGAACTCGTACCATGTAGGAAAGTTTTGCTCTGGAATTGCAGACAGTACCTTTAAAACCATGGGGGCCGCAAAGCGGGAGGTTTGGCGCTGCCGTCCGTGCCGAGTGCAGAGTAGAGGGCCCGGTTCTCAATCTGAGACGGGCTTGTCACAATGTGAATCTCCCGTGACTGGCGAGCACTTTCAGATTGCTGGAGTCAAAACTAGACTGCCTAACGTCCCTCAAGGCCAACGTCGACAGCCTCCTTTCGTTACCAGCCAAAATAGACCAGCTCTTCACACTAAAACCTGTAGTCGAGAACCTGAAATCTGCACTAACAGAGATTCAAAGGTCGGTTGACTTCCTGTCGGAGAGCTACGACTCTCTGCTCTTGACAGCCACCGCTAACGCTTCATCAGTGACAGAGCTCCGCAACGAGACCACATCACTGAGAGAGATAATAATAATAATCTTTATTTTTGTTGGGTGTCCAAAAACAGCACAAGGCCTAAATAGTGGTACACCGCTCGTCATCAAGGATACATGCAGGCAACAAAACAAGGTCGTGACTATGTACAAATAATTGACTCAAGCCTATGTCGAAAAACAATCAGGTCGCTAAAGATATCTACAGCAGATTGATCCAGTTTGTTAAATTCAAGTTGCATTCTTGTTAGTGGTGACGTGACATTCAAAGCAGACGGGTAAAAAGGACTTTGAAATCGGTTGGACCGCAAGGGAGCGTGAAAACAGACAGTGCTTAACAAGAGTGGTGAGTCAACAGCACCGTTTACAACCTTATGTAAAAACATTAGATCACGTAATCGTCTTCTATCGAGTAACGTACACAACCCAAGTTTTTTAAGTAATTGTTCGTAACTGTAGTAGCAAGTACGGTCGAAATATCTGTCGTAAATTATGCCTATGAAGCGTTTTTGAACACGCTCAATACAGCATGATGCAGTGAGGTTAATGCAGTTCCATACAGAAGAAGCATACTCCAGCTTCGTACGCACTAGGCAACAAAATAAACGCACAAGACAAACAGGCGAAGAAAACTTTCTCGTGAAACGAGATATCGCCCCAAGGTTTCTAAAAGAGGCGTTGCAGATAGTTAAAACGTGATGATTAAAGTTTAACGATGAATCAATAAAAATTCCAAGATCACGAATGACGGAGACTCGGGTGATGACACTGCCACCTATTGTGTAGGAAAATGCAAGCGAATCACGCTTTCTAGTGAGAGACATTGTTCTTGTTTTTTGTTCGTTCAGTGGAAGATAATTCTTTGCACACCACTGTGAAATTTGCAATGCGTCCTCCTGAAGAAGTACGCAATCGGAGTGAGATTGTACACGTCGAAACAGTTTGATGTCATCCGCATATAAGAGCACTTTTGAATTTTTCGCACAGAGCGAAATGTCATTCACAAACATCAAAAATAATAGTGGACCCAGGTTGCTTCCTTGGGGTACACCAGAAGGCGATGAAAAATAATCGGACATGGATCCTGACACACGAACATAATTTGTACGACATGTAAGATAACTTTTGAACCATTGGCAGTAAGTCAAGCACAGACCATAGCTATCAAGTTTCGTCAGAAGTGTGCTGTGATTAACCTTGTCGAATGCCTTCGTCATATCAAAGTATATTACGTCGACTTGCTCGCGGTTGCAAACCAATGGAACGGCATAATCTAAAAAAGAGCATAGATTGGTTTCAACCGACTTACCCTTCAGAAATCCATGTTGTTCTGGGTTCATTTTATGTCTAAAGTGCCTGTACAGACGTTTATGCATTATCATTTCAAAAACTTTGGAAAAACTGCACAACAATGAAACGGGACGATAGTTGTTTACAGTACTAGGGTCCCCTGCTTTATGAATCGGAACAACAACAGAGCGTTTCCAGATAGAAGGAAATATTCCTGAATGTATCGATAAATTAAATATGTGTAATAAGACAGGAGTTAGCAGTTCGGCACACCCTTTCACAATAAAACTTGGAATTCCATCTGAACCAGCAGACAGCTTCGATTTCATATTACGAATGCTTTCCCTGATTTCAGGTTCGTCAATTGGGATAAAAGACAGAAAATCAGATGTGCCATGGCACGTCGCGTTATTGTCAGGGACAGATGCTGATGAAAAACATGATTTAAAATGCTCAGCAAACATGTTGGCAATTTCAATTGAATCACACGTATAGCCAGAACTATTTCGCATCGGTGCCACGCTACTATTCCGCTTCTTTTTTGTCGGTACATATTTCCAAAAGTTTTGAGGCTTGGCGTACATGTCAGACTCAAGCCCATGCAAATGTGCACTTTCGTCTTTTTTAAAAAGCCATTTTGCCAAAGCACGACACTCACTAAATTTTGCGTACCACTTGTCCAATCCCGACCTTTTAAAAAGACGGTGATAATGAAGCTTACGTCTCAAGCAACTTCTTAATTCCTTTGAGAACCACGCAGGGTACTTGTTTAGTCTCGAAACACGTTTAGGCACGAAGTCATTTATCGCGCTCGAGACCACTTCTGTGAGTGCCTCAGCAGCTGAATCAGCGCACTTGTTATTCAGGATAGGTTTCCAGTCATAGCACTGAAAGTACTTGTACATATTCAAGTAATCGCCACTGCTGTACAGTAAGTACTCATAGCTGCATAGGGCCTGTTTACGCAGCGGAAAACAAAATGACACAGCGAAAGGCGGATGGAAATGGTCAACACGTGTTAAGGGGTCAGTGATTGGCGAAATATAGTTGATTGGAGTAGAAACTAATACAAGGTCAAGCACATTTCCCGCTGAATTCTGTATGGTGTTACGTTGTTCAAACCCATTAAAATAAATAAAGTCAAACAGGCTCGAAGCTTTCAGGCTGGTGACATCGCTCGTAATCAAGTTATAATTGGCCAGCCAGTCAATTCCAGGTAGATTAAAATCCCCATATATGTGCACACGAAACTTTGTCACGTCTAGCTTCTCTTCTAACTCCCTAAAATGACGTGCAAAAACGTCCGAGCTAAGGTGTGGCGGAAAGTAGTAGTTACCTATTAAAAAATTAAGCCCATCACAGCACGTCACCTCGATCCATACACATTCCGAGTACAATTCAAGATCGTACCTTCTCCGTGCACACAGAGAAGTGTCAACGGCCGTTAAAACACCTCCCCCATATCGTTGTCGCGTGGCGGCATAATCTCGGTCTTTCCGAAATACTGAATAACACGGAGGAAAATACTGAGAGCTGGGGATAGTGTCCTCGAGCCACGTTTCAGTAAGGGAGATGATAGTGTACGAATTACCTATAACTCCGGACAAGAACTCGGATGACTTCGTCCTAAGACCACGAACATTCTGGTAATAAAGCGTGCACTCCATGGTACCTGATTATGCGTTTACATCGACCGAGGTGTCCGTGTCCGAGAGTTCTTTAAGAATGCCGAAAAAAGGGCGAAAAAGGCACCCTGCCGGCCAAATGTCAGGTGTGTTGATTTCGTCAAAGTCATCGTTCTCGACCAATACATGAAAAGAGGCGTAACTATCATGTTTAGTTGCTAGCTTGGTGCACTTCATCCACTTGCCTTTGAGAACACCAGCCAGGGATTCCGTAATGTCCGATTCAGTTGTATGTGGATTCAACCGGGAAATGAAGAGCGCTCGACGTCTTGGTTGGCGCGGCACGCAGCTCAGCTTGCTGACGGTGTTCCTTCCTTCGGTAGGCTTGACCCTTTTCTTTCGCGTGAATGTCTGGAATCCTTCGGCGTCCACGTCATTCCTCTTTGGTTCAGGTTGAGTGGCCGTTGCCAAATTTGAGCGTTGTGGTAAACGAAAGGGTTTAGTTGATTGTCTGCCAATACCATCATCGTCGGTGTTTGTTGTAGACTTGCTCGGATTTTTCAAGGCAGCAGCGAAGTTACTTGATTGTCCAGCTGGCAAACCTTGCACTTCCAACGGTGTGCTCGCTTTGCGCAGCAGTTCCGTGTTTTCCGAAAGCCGCAGACGCAATGCCTCGTTGTCTGCTTTTAGCATTTTCACGTCTTTCGCTAGTGCATCGATTTTGTTGCAAAGCTGGGCAACAAGCATGTGAAGACTGACCTCGGAAACGGACGATTCATGGTTGGCGTGCGAACCAAGTTCTTCCATTGAAATGGACGAGTGGGCGTCACCAACCTTCGTTTCCTGAGAGTCCAGGCGCTTCACACACGTAGAGCACTTGTAGCTGCTGACACCGTTCACCATGAGCAGGTCGTAATCCCCTTCAACCACGTTGATGCATTTGCAGTGAAATCTGCGCCTGCAGGTCCCGGAGCAAACAAGAAACTGCTGCCTTCCATAGAAGGGGCGGAGCAGCTCTCGCACACGTCCTTACTGCCCGTCATTCCGAGCAGGAATGACGGGCAGTAAGATAAGAGAGATAGTTACGGAGCAGTCCAAGACAATTGAACACCTCCAAGACGAGCTAAATGACAGTGACCAGTATAGCCGACATTCAAATCTCGAAATACATGGGCTGCCATGTTCCTCGAATGAGAACTTGATCACCATTGTTGATGAGCTGGCCAGTAAGCTCGGCCTAGCTGACTTCCAACAAAGTGACATAGTGACCATGCACTGCCTACCATCTCGACGTGACATCCCTCCACCTCTACTGGTCAGATTCTCTACGACAGCGCTTAGAGATCAGTGGCTCTCCACAAGAAAAAAGCTGCGGCCTCTTGCAGAAAACGGGTCTTTACCCAAAATCTTCTTCAACGAAAACCTCACCCGCAGGAACACGGAGCTCTTTTGGAAGTTGCGTGAGAAAGCAAGAGACATGCATTACAAATTCACATGGGTGAAGAATGGTAAACTGTTTGCAAAGAAAACAGAATCCTCTCCTGCAGTACGTATCCATCGGTTTGCTGACCTGGAGAGGATTGTTTAGCTCTTCTCTTGCCAAACCGACGGATAACAAGATATCGGATGACAACAACATCGAATTATGGAGGTACAGTTTTCTAACTGCTCAGACTTTTAATCTCTTCAACGTTTCTTTGATACAGTCAGTGATAGCACTTTTGGTTTATTACATGTTAACATCAGGAGTATTAGAAAATATTGGGATGAGTTTACACTAACTGTCAAAAATGCAACGTCAATATTTGATGTTTTTGTCCTTACAGAAATCAATGTTAAAGACGTTTCCTGTAATGAATTCCAAATACCAGGGTATAATGCACACTTTTTCACACGTCCGGTTGGCCGAGGAGGAGGAATTGCTATCTTTGTGAGAGATTCGTGAGGTACTGAAAAGCTTGATGTCGATTTCGTTAATTGTGAGACACTCTTTATAAGGATATGGAATTCTAAATGGTCTTTACTTTTGCTAGCCTTCTACAGACCTCCTTCGGCTCATCCTTTAAAGTTTTTGGAAGAGCTCAGAAATAAGCTTCAAACTTTTCAATCCATGAATGACATCTGTTTGGTAGGCGACTTCAACATCGACACGCTTAAGCCAGTCAAGTCTCTCGTGTGTGACTATCTGAATTTATTGGCATATTTTGGTCTGGAGTGTTTGATTCTTGGTCCCACACGAGAAGAACATTTAGGTGATCATATTGTCAAATCATGCCTAGACCATATCAATGTACGTGCTCAGAACATAGCAACAAAATCGGCCATAATAGAGCAGAAGCTTGCTGACCATTACTATGTGGCTTGCCAACTTGTATCACAACTCACTCTCAGGCGGCCGACGGCTGTAACACAAAATATAGAAATAATTGATCGCGCACGACTTGATAAGTTGGTACAAAAATACGATTGGAATAGTCTATTGCATATTCAAGACTTCAACGACGTCTACACTAGGTTTAGTGAGCAGTTCCGCCTTTTTAGGTGGCAAGCTAGAAAAGTTATTACTGTGAGGCGGCGTCGAAATGACCATGATTGGTTAACGGATGATATTCTGTCATCTATAAAATCCAAAGATGCTCTTTGGGCCCGTTGTCGCCGGTCTCCAAATAATGCCCAGTTGAAGGAAGAATTCCGCATTATGCGAAACCGCGTAAACGCGCTTATTCGTTCAGCGAAGAGGATATACTTCCGTGAAGCGTTTTTTAAAGCCCGATCAAATATTTCCCAGACATGGTGTTTGGTAAACCAGTTGCGAGGCAAAGGTGTGAAGAGGTCGATTGATGACACACTTGAAACAGTTTTTGGCCACGACACTAAGAAATTGGTAGAAGATTTTAATAAATTCTTTGCTACGTTCTCCGGAGTAGCCCGTGACACTTCTCTAGCTGCAACAGGTGCTTCAGATTCAAACTCCGCCTCGGCTTTCCTTCCCCAAATGACCGAGCCTGATCTTCGATCCCAGCTTTTCAGTTTCAAGGCAAACAAGGCGCCTGGTGTAGATGGCATCAGTGCGGAGGATCTAAAGAGGAATTATGATTCCATAAAACTTGTGGTCCTCCATATGCTAAATGGTTTTATTTCTTCCGGATCAATCCCCGACACTTTGAAGAGCGCACTAGTGAAGCCTCTATTTAAAGGAGGAGAACGCAACAAACTTGACAACTATCGCCCAATTTCAATTTTACCTTGCATAATACAAATATTGGAAAAACATATTCTCGAAACTATGACGGCATTCCTTGATAGGTTTGACATTATTTCGCCTAAGCAATATGGCTTCGTTAGTGGGCGTGGGACCCAGCCGCTGTTAGAGAACTTCAGCGATGTTTTGCATCTTGCTTTCGAGAAGAATCAAGTCGCCTGCGCGCTCTTTATTGATGTTTCCAAGGCATTTGATACTGTAAGTCATAGCATACTGCTGAAAAAATTATCCAACCTTGGATTCCGCGGTCCTTTCTTTTCTTTACTACAAAATTTTTTAACTGGTCGGACACAAGTAGTTTCTATAGCCAATAACCGAAGCTCCAAAATCAACTTAAAGGCCGGGGTTCCCCAAGGATCTGTTTTATCGCCTCTCCTTTTCAACATCTTTGTTAATGACATGTCCAAAGCAATCTCCGCTTGTAGCCTTTTCCAATACGCGGATGACACGGTTTTGCTCTCGGTCCACCTTAATCCGGCTACTGCAATAACTTTGCTGCAAAACGACACTTGCCGCTTACACGACTGGTTTGAAGCAAATTGTCTAACGATAAATGTATCTAAAACCAAGCTTGCCTGCTTTCATAATCCCCTTAAAATTCTAACGTCCAACCATCCCCTTTTCATGCATACGTCTGGGTGTATTTCTTGCAACTGCAGTCCTGTAACTTACGTTGATAAGGTTAAATATCTTGGGATAGAATTTGACAATGATTTGTCATGGAACACTCATCTCTCACAGCTTTGCAGAAGACTGCGGAGTGTGTCATGTTTGCTGTACAATACACGATCCTTAATACCTAGTTCAACAAAAAAAACAATAGCTCAAGCATTAGTGTACGGAATTTTGCGGTATGGTATAACAATTTTTGGACATAGCTCTGGAGTTTGGTACAAAAAATAGATACAATTTTGAAAGGCATTTTTAGAAGCATTGTCTATGGACCAGCGTTGCAAACTGAAGAGGAAAAACTTGCCAACTTAGGTTTGCCCTTCTTCAGGGCTTTTTTGGTTCAGACTGTAGTCCTTAAGTATTTTTGGAGCGATATATATAAGATACCCCATGTGGCTACTAGATCACTTAGACACACAGAACGATTTAAGGTACCTTTTGTCACAACAAAATACGGGAAGAAGGTTCGGGACTTTTATGTACCAACGATTTTCAACAGCCTACCAGACGACGTTTATGGTGCGGACTCCCTGAAGAAACTGAAACGAGCACTCCAAGATCTCAGCAAAACATCATGAATTTGTGTGTCTGTGTGTGTGCGTGACCCTGTGTGTGTTTTGCGTGAACGCTAACAAACGTGATTTTTTCTCTCTTCTTTCTTTAATCATCATCATCAGTATCATAGCGTGGTAACAGTTGCCTGAGTCGGGAACTACAAATCAGGGGGACATTTTGTACTCATGAAGTGAAGGGTGCTGTCCCACAAGTCATCCAATTGGCTTTGACAGACCCGTAATTCTACCAAGTATGATACATGCAAAAAATAAACATTATTAATATTATTATTATTATTATTATTATTATTATTATTATTATTATTATATTATTATTATTATATTATTATTAGTATTATTATTAGAAAGTGTAAGTTGCTCTTAACACACACACACACAGTTTTCTTAAGAACTGTGTGTGTGTGTTTTATGTATTGATGCACTTTTCGCATTGTTGAAATTAGTTGATTTAATAACTCTACTACGGGTGGAAGAGGTTTAGCCACACAAGCCAATTCTGGCTTTGGCAGACCCGAATCATAACTGGTTGCAACCGAAAAATAAACCATCATTATTATTATTATTATTATTATTATTATTATTATTATTATTATTATCGGGTGCAACAACGTGGCAAAAGTTAACACTTTATTAAGAGGCATACTGAAAAACATCATCTACAATATGCCCCTTTCTGCCACTGCCGACATTTTTGAAAGCCTTCAACTGCCGAATTTTCATTCACTTTTATTGAGACCGTCCTCCTTCGCAATTTTTGGAGCAGTGATTACAAGACACCACTACATTCGTCCCGCACATTACGCAGCTCTCCTCGTTTTGCAGTGCCACGTTGTTGCACCCGGTATGGTAAATGCTCGCGCGAATCTTATGTGCCACGTGTTTTCAACGCCTCCCGGACTATATTCTGATGTCACATCACTGAAGACTCTAAAAAGAACTCAAGTGTCTTAACCTTGATAGTTTTTAGTGCCTGCTCCGTGTGTGTTTATGACGATCCTGAGTTGCTATAGCTACCGCAGATTCTAAATGTTGCCCCTTCTTTTTCTATTTTATTTTTCGGTTTCAGTGCTTTGTGTCACAATTTATTTTGGACTCGCGTTTGTAAGTGTTAATTTTATTTACATTGCTACGTTCATTTCTATATTGCTTTCGTATGCTGTAATTTTTTTCTCGTAATTAGTACTCTGTGCTAGAATCGGGAAAGGGAGAGGGGGAGGGGCGGGGAAGGGGTTTGGGGCGGGGAAGGGGGTGGGGAGAGTTTTATTGTCTTTGACTTCTCATTTTGAAGGTAATGTCTTTACCTTATCACTTAAGCGGACTTTTTTCATTTTTTTAGGGTGTCATCCCACAAGCCCTTGCTGGCTTTGATGTGCCCGCAAACATATCCCTCTTTAATAGTCCCACTGAGTCAATAAAATGTATGTATGTATATGTATGTATTATTATTATTATTATTATTATTATTATTAATAATAATAATATTATTATTATTATTATTATTATTATTATTATTATTATTATCATAAAAAAACAGAATAACACACTTCTATCTCAACTTCTATTTAATTTGTTTGTTAATGATATTTCCACATCTGTCCCTGAAGCCAAGCTTTATCAATATGCGGACGATACCGTAATTGTTACTCGACATCTTAATTTTGAAAATGCCGCCCGCTCACTACAATATGCTGCGACTACAGTCATGAACTGGTTTCAGCGGAACCTTATGGACGTCAACGTAAATAAGACTAAACTTATCTGTTTCCATAATCCCCTTAAATATGTGCGTCTGGATTTCCCTTTTGTTTTACATCACTCAAATTGTGTATCATGCAAGTGTGTTTCATTGGATTATGTTGAATCTGTGAAGTACCTTGTAATTTTATTTGACTGCGGCCTAACTTGGAATGCTCCGTTTATGTCTCTTTGTGCAAAGTTAAAAGTGTAAGCTGCCTTTTATATAATACCAAATCGCTTATGCCTTTTTCAGTACGTAAAATAATCGCCCACACGCTTGCATATAGCGTGTTAAGGTATGGGATTTCAGTGTTTGGAAACTGTTCTGCCCAATGGCATTGTAAAATAGATAGCATTTTGAAAAATATCTTGAAAAGTGTATCTTATGGCTTGCAAATACCTGATGACAGTGACCTGTTTAACTTTCTGCAATTCCGATGTCTCAGAAATATGTTTACGCGAACTGTAGTCCAGCGCTACTTCTGGTCTGATGATTTAAAAAGAGGAAACATACCTACTCATTCCCTTTGTTTTTAAGAAACATTCAAAATCCCTTTTGTCCGTAGTCGATACGGTAGGAATACCCGCGCATATTATGTGCCCAAATTATTTAACAATTTGCACTCTGAAATTCTGCAGGCTGAGTCATTGCGCCAGCTGAAGAAAGTATGAAACTTTATCTTTCTGGAGGAGAAATTACATAACTATGTTTATATTTAGTGCATAGGTATTGGTGTACATAATATTCATGTTGCTTTGTGCACTCCTAACTGCTTTATTCACGTTTTTTCCCGTCCAAATTGCTTTAGTTTTGCTAATTGTTGTACTGACTTTGCTCTTGGTCGTTTCACAATTATGCCTATATTTAGTACATATGTATTTGTGTATATATTTGTCATCTTGTCTTGTACATTCCTAACTTCTTTATCATCGCTTTCTTTCCCGTCCTCTGCTTTATTTGTGCTAATTTTTACTGACTGTGTTCTTGGACATTCCACCTATGTTTCTTTCTCCTTTTTTAGGGTGGCGTCACACAAGCCACTGTTGGCTTTCATTGCCCCCGCACGCCTGCATGAATTTATGAATGTTCATGAATACAAATTACTATTAAAATTACTATTATTATTATTATTATTATTAATTATTATTATTATTATAAGGTGCCTTTTATCACCACGAACTATGGAAAACGTGTTCGCATTTTTTTGTGCCTTCAACCTTCAACAACCTGCCAGAAACTATATATGGTGTGAACTCTCTAAAACAACTAAAACAAGTGCTCCAAGATTTCAATTGAACAACACAACTATGCGTGAGTATGCGTGCGCGTGTATGGTTTTTATTTTTACATATTCATTTTTTGCATCACAGTGTAGTTATTGAACCTATGTGTACGTTTTTTTCATCATATTTTATTTCATTCGAGTGTATAGATACTGAATGGTGAGCTTGATACTGTTTGTGTGTGGGGACATTGTGACTGTAACCTGTAGGGTGCTGTCACACAAGCCTTTACTGGCTTTGACAGACCCGCGCCTTGATTTGAAGAACTATCTACAGAAATAAATATATTATTATTATTATTATTATTATTATTATTATTATTATTATAATGCGACTCCGCTAGACTCATCACCTGGAAGTTCTGCCCCTCATAATTTGTGTCGATCTGTGAATGTGCTGTGAACAGACGTGCCGTGTGAGTGTGCCCTTTTTTGCTAACTCTGCTAGACTCCTCATCTCGAAGTCCCGTGCCTCAACTTTTTGTGGCGATTTTCTTTTAATGTCCTGTGACCAGACGGACAAACCAAGTTTAACTCTTTTTTTCTTCTTTTTTCTGTCTCTGTATGCTTAACATTAACGTTTTTGTTTCTTCTAATAATTTATATTGATCAGTACTACTGAAGTGAACAATTACCATGGTCTTCTAATGTGTTAACTTTTTTTCTTTGATTAACTATGTTATTAATTTTACCTAAAAGGGTTCAGTCACACAAGCCCATGTCGGCTTTGACGAACCCGACTGCTTTAGTCATGAGTATAGTCCTCGAAATAAATGATTATTATTATTATTATTATTATTATTATTATTATTATTATTATTATTATTATTATTATTATTATTATAAATATTTTATTATTATTATCATTATCATTATTATTATTATTATCATTATTATTAATATTACATTGTGAATACGTACTTTTACTAAAAAAATTGTTCAAGATTAGAGCTTTTTTGTATTACGATATATGGAGTTCATATATCAATACACCAACTCAACTCTTTGGCGTCATGCCGCGCGGTGGCGCTGCTGTCGGTACGGCGCATGCGTAGACAGTACCTTTAACTCCGAATCTAGTTTCTCTCACCCCGGCAGAAAACAGTAGATACATTTGATGCCCTGACGCAAAAACGTAGTCAATTTGCCACTTGCATGGCCGAGAGGGAATGCTCCTCCGTATTTTCCAGAACATTCGCGCTTACTCTTATCCCAAATATTCGACGCTCCAACATTCTAGGCCGAGATACCGAGTGTAATAGATACGAAGGCCAACACGGCCTTGCCAAGTCAGTGTCGCCCTAGCGCGATGCTCGAACATTCTAGGCCGAATTTTCGAGATGCCGAGGGTGGTAGATAAGGAGCCCAGCGAGGCCTTGCAAACTCACTGAGAGACTCGCGCTAACCGCTGTCACGCCGACACTTCGTCGCTCGCTGCTGCTTCCTCGACGCTCGTTTCTTTTTTCTTCTTCTTGTTTCTGGCACAAGTCCGCCGATCAAATCTTCATCGTTAATTTCACGTTTAAAGTCTATTCATCTTTTATTCGCGACAGTATTAAACAAACTCCGTTACCCCAGTTTCTGCTGCAGTTTCATGCACATTTTCGAACAACCGGCACTGCGTCGTAGGTTTTGACAGTCCATTACAATAGGGCCAGCTATCGTAACAGCATTGTGCCTTACCAATATACTTGTGCGTCCTTGAGGCGACACGAACAGCGGTGCAGAGGTAGGTATGGTTCTGCAAAAAGACATGAGAGGTAAAAAATATTAGCATGACGTCTAGAGATGCCGCGAACCACCCTAGGTTCGAATTCGAAAGGTTTCGATATTTTCGAACCGAACTTATGTTCGACTTCGAAAGGTTTCAATATTTTCGACCGCACGAAGATTCGAATTCGCAAAATTCACAACTTTCAAAAATCGTGGAGTCTTGAATTCAAAAAGGTCGGAAGATTTCACGGTTTCTAAAAGTTCGGGTTCGATTATTTCGAATATCATTTTACTTGAGGTTCGAGAAATTCGAAGATTTCGAACTTTCCTAACTTGAAATTCGTGAGATTCGAATGTTTCGCATGTCTTTAGATCTGAAATTCGAAAAATTCGAATTTGATCGGGCGTAGTTTAACGCTTGACTAGGCTTGGCCCTTGCTTGCGGACACTGTAGCTTGCGCTAGGTGGCGCTAGTGACGTGCTAACTAACAATGTACATAACACGTCCTTTTTTCTTTTTAACTCTTGAAATTAGCAATGATTAAAAAAAAAGTCACTCTCTAAAACGGCTTGGGATCTTCACAGCACGTCCCGAACGAGTTTATTGGTTCCCAGCTGAAGGTGGCTGGGATGCTAGCACACGGGACTAAACACACCCAGATGATGCTTGCGGAGGGGCTCTGCGGTGCACTTCTGGAACTGTGGTCTCAGATGGTACCTGTTGCGCATGTAGACCACACCACTCGATGACTTGACAGTGAATGAGGTCCCACATTCAGAACTGTTGGTGGTGCCAATCTTCCATTCAGTCAAAACCAAACTGCGTCACCAGTTTTCAGTAATTGTAGCGGAGCTGTGTGCTGGTCTCCATGACGATGCTGCAGGTGCTGGCGCCTCTGCAGCTGCTTTTGGTACTGGTTGTGCGGGTACCGCGGTCGTAGCAGTTGCGGGTGAACTGGTAGACGTGTTCTCACCTTACGGCCCATCAGCATCTCCGCTGGCGATGAAAGGTCATTCATGGGGGATGAGCGGTAGTCTAAAAGCACTCCAAAAAGATCCTGACCGTCCTGTGCAGCCTTACGAAGGGATGCTTTGATTGTCTGTACACATCTCTCCACCTGCCCATTGGAGCGGGGTAAAGCGGCGACCGTGGGTTGTGGCAGACGCCACAACCCACGGTCACCCACGGTTTCAACCCATGGTCCTTGTTGAAGGTCGTGAATTCCATGGAGTCAAATGGTTGACCCTGACCAGTGGTGATCTCCTCAGTTATCCCAAACCGAGCATAGATCTCCTTCAGGGTGTTCACCAGGGCTGCTGCTGTGGTCGAGACTATCTTCTTGAGTTCAATGTACTTCGAATAGTAGTCAATGACCAACAAGTAGTTTGTCCCTCCAAGGTGGAAAAGTCAATTCCCAGCTTCTGCCAAGGTAGATTTGGCAGCGCTCGGTCAAGAAGGGGTTCATGAGGGTTAGCTCTCTGATTCTCCTTTTTTACCAAAGCTTCAATGTCTGCGTTCATGGTAGGCCATTACAGAGCTTCTCTTGCCTTGTTCTTGCAAGTTACTATTCCTCGATGACCAAAATGAAGCTTCGTCAGTGCATCTCCTCTGCATGCAGCAGGCAGGACAAGGTGGTTGCCTCTGCACAGTAGACCGTCTGTGAAGTGGAGCTCCTCTTTGCGGTGCCAGAACTCCCGTGTCTTTGGACTCATGCTGCTGGAACGCTCGGGTCATCTATCTTTGATGTACTGAAGCACACGCTGAAGTGTAGTATCTATGGCAGTCGCCTCCTTTATTTGTTGGAGCTTGCAAGGCGACGCTTGGACGACTAGGCAAACTGAAGATGCCGACGTCTCAATTTCAGCAGTGTCCACCTTTTTTGTTGTAAGCGGTGCTCTGGAACGGGCGTCTGCTACTAGCAGGTGCTTGCCTGGAACGTAGGTTAGGTGTACATCGTATTGCTGGAGCCTCAGGAGCAGGCGCTTCAGTCTTGGAGATATTGTATCGTACTGCTTTGTCGAAAGTCCGATTAGTGGTTTGTGATTGGTCTGCACAACGACCTGGCGTCCGTACACATAGTAGTGCAAGTGTTTTAAGGCGAAAACCACTGCCAAAAGCTCCTTCTCAGTTTGCGCATATCGCCGCTGCAACACAGACAATGTGGCTAATGCATACATGACTGGACGTTCGTTTTGCAGAAAAACCGCTCGCAGTCCGTACGAGCTCGCATCTACAGACAACACCGTTGTTTCTTTTGCATCGAAGAAACGCAGAACTGGTGCCGATACCAGCAAACCATTCACCTTGTTGTAGCACTCTTGCATGTTCGCATCCCAGGTCCACGCAGTGTCTTGCTTTCAGAAGTTGTCGTAGTGGGTAGGTCTCATGCGCCAAGTTGGGCACAAACTTTGTAAGGTACGTGACCATAACCAAGAAGCGTAGCAACTCTTGCTTGTTAATGGGAGTGGGGAATGCGGCGATTGCATCCAGCTTGCGAAGCTCTGGAGCAACACCTTTCTCCCACAGTTCCTGTCCCAGATAGAGCACTTTGGGAACCGCAAGCTGTAACTTGTGCTTGTTGAGCTTGAAGTTGGCTTTGCGAGTTATTTCCAGCACTTGTCTGAGCTGGTCACAATGTTCTTCCGCGCTGGTTGGTGCGAGGAGAAGATCATCGAAAAAGGGATTGATGCCCTCTTCATTCTCGAACAGTTCGTCCATTGTGCGTTGAAACTCCTCTGGTTCACAGTTGAGACCAAACGGCATAACCAAGAAACAGTACCTGTCATAAGGTGTTGCAAAGGTGCACAATTTTGAGCTCTTTTCGTCCAGCTGCAGGTGGTGGAATGCATGCGAGACGTCAAGCAACGTGAAGACCTTGGCATTCTGTAGCTTGGCAAGGAGGGTCTCCTGTGTCGGGATCTGGTAGTGCGAAAGAAGATGTCTTCATTCAGCTTCCGTGAGTGCAGACATAGCCAAATGGAGCCGTCTCGCTTCGTGACAATGACAATGGGGCTGACGTAGCTTGTGGGCTCAGTCACTTTCATGATCACCATTTCATTTTCCATTTTCTTCAGTTCTGCTTTCACTTTATCCTCCAATGCTATGGGTATTTTCCTGTGTGCAGATACACTTGACTAAGCATTTTCACGCAGTACAATCTTGTGAAGACCAGGGAGTCTGCCTGTGCCTGTGAACACATCTGGGTACTGGTCAATGATGCTTTGTGCTGCTTCTGGCAGGCTTACTGTTGCATGATTATCGCTGTCCCTTGTGACTTGTACCATCACTGTGTTGACGCGAGGCACTCGTTGAACTAAGTTGTACTGTTAGCATGCTCCGAACCCCAGTATGGGCACAGCTTTATCGACGTCGCCAACAATGAACTTCAGGCTTCCTGTACGTTGGTTAGCAGAGCAACTCAACTCACATACTCCAATGACAGGCAGTTTTTCTCCAGAGTCGGTAGAAACTTTTGTCCTCGCCCGACGCACAATTGTTCGGGGTTCCCACTGGCGAAGTTCACCTTTCGAGATGACATTCACTTGTGCTCCGGCGTCGAGCTCTACAAAAGTCTTGTGACCATCCAGCTAGAATTTCTCTATCCATGCCTCACTGTCGTGGTCTAGGTTGTCCACGGAGAGTACATCCAGGTTCATGGCCTCGTCGTCAGCCTCAAACAGTGCTTGCACTTGTCTCCTTTGCTGCTGCCTCTTTGGCTGGTTGCACACTGTTGCGAAGTGGTTCTTCTTGTTGCAGTTGAAGCATGTTTTTCCATAGGCTGGATAGTTCTGAACACGATGACACGATCCGCTCCTCGAGCATGCCGGCTGAGTGGTCTGTTCACGTCCGTCGCGTGAGCGCTGTGCAGACTTCTTAAAACTGGTCTTGGCGGTGCTGGTTCGATCGTGTCGCATGGGGTGAACTACCTCTTCGTTCTGTTTCATGGCCTCTGAATGGGTCTTTGAAACTTCAGCCGCCTTGCACCGGTCGATGACTGCCTTGAGGAAAATGTCTCCCTCCCGAAGAAGACATTCTCGTAGAGAGTTGTCCCGAATTCCCTGGATCAACCGGTCCTTTACAATGCGGTCTTGCGCTGTCCCGAACGCACATGCCTGCGCCCTGAGTTTCACTTCTGCGACGAATTGGTCAAACGACTAACCTGCCTTCTGTTGGAGGCTGTTGAACATGTACGATGCGAGCGCGACATTCCTGTACAGTCAGAAATGTTCGTTGAACACCTCTAGGACATCTGCAAGTGTCCTTTCGCAGCCGTCTGCCAGTGGCGGGAACGTCAGGGTGCGGTAAATCTCGTTGATCTCCGTTCCCTCGACGTGCAAGAACAACGACGTTCTCGTTTCTTCATCCTCGGTGGGATACTTGCACGCTCGTTCAAATATGGTGAAGCCTCGTCGCCGATGTGCCCATGCCTCCGCCGGTTTGGTCGTCGCTGAAAATGGAGCGATCTGTTGTAGGAATGCGGCCATGGTTTCGCTATTTATTTATTTATTTATTTCAAATGCCCTCAAGGTAATAATACATTGAAGAGGGGAGTGGAGATCAAAATGATAATTGCAATGTGCGCATGTTAGTTAGAACTCTCTTAAACAAAACAATATCAGTAATGTTAGCTATTGAGGCGGGACGGTAATTACAATCCAATGATGTTTGGGGAATAAAGAATATTGAAACAACGAAGTTTTAAAATTTGGCATAACGACATTATGACTATGATCAATCCGAGCAGAGATGTAGAATGGTGGGATAATTAGTTTACGACGAAGGTCAGCATTTTGATGAAATATTTTATGGAAAACACACAAACGAATGATTTTACCGCGATGCGTTAGTGACGGCGGGCCTAGAGAGGTTTTCATGCTAGAAACGCTGGCAGTGCGGTGATAGTTCGGCATGATAAAACGGGCTGAGCGGTTTTGGACATATCCAACAAGGGAAATTAGCGAAGAGTGTGAGGGTCCCACACAGCGGTGGCATATTCTAATTTTAGGCGGATTAGAGTTTTGTACATGGTTAGTTTCAGGGAGGACGGAGCGAGAAAGAAATTTCTTTTAAGGTATCCTAACATACGATTAGCATTATTAATCACATATTCGATATGAAGTTTCCAAGAAAGGTTAGACGTTATATGAACACCAAGGTATTTGTAACTTGACATTGATGCGAGTGGCTTACTGTTAAGGTGATAAGTGTGAAGCAGAGACGAACCACGTGATATTCTCATATATTTACATTTGTCAGTGTTTAGTTCCATTAGCCACTGGTTACACCATAATGATGTCTGGTTAAGGTCTGATTGTAGAAGTAATGTGTCAGATCTGTCAGTTATTTTTCTATATATTACGCAATCGTCAGCAAACAGGCAGATGGAAGAAGAGATGTTCAGTACCAGGTCATCAATGTAAATAAGAAACAGTAGCGGGCCAAGTACGGAGCCCTGTGGAACACCTGAATTGACTGGAACAGTGCGAGAATTGGTATTATTAGCAGTGACGAATTGTAGGCAGTTAGTTAAAAAAACATGGATCCAGTTAAGTATGCGTGAGTCGATGTTAAGTGATTGCAATTTATGAAGTAGTAGCTTAAGGGAAACTTTATCAAATGCTTTTGAAAAATCCAGAAAGACACAATCAGTTTCATAATGGTCATCAAGAAAGTGATGGAGATCATTAGTGAAGGATGTTAGTTGCGTCTCATATGAGAAATGCTTTCTAAAGCCATGCTGTGAAGTAGTAAAGAGGTCATTAGATTCAAGAAAGTTAACCAACTGCGAGTAGATGACGTGTTCAAAAATTTTGCAAGGTACACTGGTTAAAGAAATCGGGCGATAAATGAGCGGATTATGTTTTACACCAGAGTTGAGTAGAGGAACCACCGTCTGACACCATGTTATCCGCTTTCTGACACCATGCTATGTTTATGCTGGGACAGATTAACAGGATGACATCGGATTACTGAGATTACTGAGAGCACATGTTTTATACCCAGACCGTTACATGATCCGGCGTAGTCCAACACTTGACTAGGCTTAGCCCTTTCTTGGGGACACTGTAGCTGGCGCTAGGCGGCGCTAGTGACGTGCTAACTAGCAGTGTACATAACAGAAGTAAGCGTCGTTCAAAACGGCCTGCTCCTGCTCGTGCTTGCAGCACCGGTGTTGCTCCTACTTACAGGTGCGTGCGGAGGTTCGGAGTACGCTCGCTCGTCATGTGTGGCGCACGTGCTCGCGCACCATGCTTTGTTTCGCACAAAGTTCATAAGCTTGCAACGCTCTCGCGGCTGCGGACGCGAGTAGTCGATGTATCTATACCCCGATTCGAGATAAGTTCGAGCGAAGCCAGTGTGACAATCACCAGTATGCTTTCTCCACCCACATTAAAAATACGTAATGAATAATCTGAAATCGTGGAGAATTGATATGATGAGTAAAAACGACTTACGGTTCCTGTGAAACCGAAGGCGCGGACAGGTACCCACGAGACACTGACCGATAATGCGACTCGATAGGGACGATTGGGACGATTATCTAAAGTACTTTCGAGATCCACGGTTGGACGAACAGATCTACAGCGGCTTCAGAGCGGTCGGATGCGAATGCGAACTCTAAATGAGGTCATAGCCACACCTATATGACGAGAAAAGTCCACACGACCGGCATCGCGAAACTCCAGCTGACCGAGACGTCAAGACGGTTGGAAACATCCAAAGGGTGCCTCCGTCGCAAACAGGAAGTTAGAGGTGGGGTAAGGAGGGTTTTCCGAAGGAGGAGGAAAGAGAATACGGCACTTTTCCCAAATAAAGGGGCTTTACCCTGCTTTAGCATCCGGCGACGCCAAGCAGCGGATGTGTCCGCCGTGCAGCCGCCTTGAAGACGCCGAGGCGTCTGCTTACCGGTACGCAACAATAATCGCTGGTTACTGACAGTGTAGAAACCATCACACTCTTCCCGCCCAAACCTGCTATATGCAAGCATGTTGACTCTACGGCACTAATTTGTATGTTCGTTTGATATTACAAATGAAAAGCTTGCATGTCGTCAGAGCTATTGCACTTGCAAACGTATTATTTATTGGGAAGGCACATGATATTTATTTTATTTTGATATTCTATTATAAATTTTGTGACGCAGCAGATACTGTAAAGCCCTTAATGTTCTCGAGCCTAAATAATTGCGAATTTCGCGGATTGAAAAATTCGCAAAATATAAGGGCGCTCGAAAATTTCGGTTTCTAAGTGTTTTAATGCAGGCATCTGGAATTCGCGAAATTTGGTGGCCGCGATCGTATCGTCTGTGACCAGTTCGCAAAAAATAGGGGTCGCGAAAATAAAGGGTTTTACAGTATAAGGTTTGCTGTGCCAACAAATGTTATAAGTGGGTCGGTGGCTGAATGCGTCGAAGCACCCCAGCTGGTAGCCCGTGGGGGGCAACTTCGCGCTGCACAACCAAAGGATCACGGGTTCCATTCGTACCCCTGCCCGTTTCGATTAGGGGCTTTTATAGCCTCGTCAAACACAAAGTATGAGACAGAAGTTGGCTGTTCTCACCCTTTTGGATTTTGACGACGAAAGCTCAGCGTCACCGTCGCGAGAGTACAATCGGCGCATTCCGTAAACCTGGGGCACCAACTTGGTATTTGAAGAGACTGGCAACCGTGGATGAGCATTGAGTACAGGCGCGCGGTCGTGTTTCGTTTCTGCGCGGTGAACGTCAAAGACACAAGTCTTAGCAGTCGTTCAGCACTGGCGAAAGTTGTCATCTAGAGCAGGGGTCTCAAAATCCCTGCTGCGGGCCGGTCTTCCGGCCGCCTCGCTGCTGGCCGCGGTCTTCCCGATGAAGCCCGGCCCGCGGCTCACTTCCAGCGGCGCAAAAAGACGTGCGCGTGAAGAAAAGGCGCCGCGACACGCTCCAAAATGCGCAAATAATGATACCAGAAAAATTGGAGAAACTCCATTGTAACTAGGGTCTTCTCGCCTACCTGTTATTAATTGAACATTGGCATCACCAGCATTACCAATTCTTAGTATACCTTTACGTGATTATATAACCATGTTAAATTTTTATTACGTTATCGTGTACATGGGGCCTAATTAGGTCTTCTGTCGCAACTAGTTCATATTGTCAGCATTAATGTTATCGTTCTTATTAGTCTTTCTTTTGCAATGCCCGCATCGGCCACAGTTCCTATACGCTTTAATTAATGGCAAATGAGGTGTTGCTTTGCTTGATTTTTTTCCACAGGTGTTCTAACGTTATAATTCGATAAATATTAAATTTCTAATTCAAGCATATGTACTAATCCGCTTAGGCCTTTTAATGCTTACTCTAGCATTTATTCTTGTGTTAAAATGCTTAGCTCGGTTTTATTGATTTACTGTTTCTTCGTGAATGATTATACTTTTTTTCCACGGCCCTTGAGACTTCGACAGATTGGTAATCCGGCCCCCTAGTGAAAAAAAAAAAACGCTTGGAGGCTTTTTGTTTTTTAGAGCGTAAACCAGTGTCGCCACACCTCAAAGGCAGACGGACCTAGCGCTGTCTTAACACAGAGGTTCAATTCGCTTCTCTTTTCTGTGTGTGTATGTGTGTGTTCAGGCAGTGAATTACATGAGTCATGAGGTATACGTTTCAGTTTTTCGACCTCCAATGAAATATAAACCACTCCTGGCCACAGTAAGCTGCACGTTAGCTCGATCTGTATAAGGTAGCAGCTCGGGTGAAGCCTCAAGCCAAGGTCCCAACCGATAGTATATCATACAAAGGCATATAGGCAAGTATGCGTTATATGCAATATGCATATTGTCACGAATGACTTGGTGACTACACAAGAAATAACTGAGGAAACTAAAATGTTTAGTGGGGCGAGCCTCTGCCCAAATAAAAGTAGATAAAGGTTAGCGTCGCAGGCGTTGTTGGCGGCGTAACAGTAAGATCGAGCGCTGGGGCAAGACAGACCCCGGCTAGCTACGCGAAGCCCCTTACGTAGACGCGTGGGCTTCTGGGACAATCGGCGTTGAAAGTTCGGCGCCTAGAACCTTCTATCCTCGAAAAAGCAAAAGGGTACTCGAATTTACCAGAACGCGACATTACAGAAACAACAAAAAGGTGTATCCGCCGCCAGTCATCGAACCCCGGCTTTTCGCGTGGGATGCAAGCACGATAACCGTTAGGCCATCTGCGCCTGCGCACGCGGCAATATATGATATGAGAGTCCGCAGGCATTGTACGAGGCATGTTTGTTCCTTGTATCATGACTCTGTTATATTGGGCATACAAAAACACTGTCTGCAAACATGTTTAAAGCATACGTATGTATGAAGAACATGCTGCGGGCATCTTTGAGGTGTGCCCGGAGATATTTCTTTGATCATGTCTACGGAGAAACTCCGTGTCTCTTGTACACGAAGTCCGAGCTATGCGAGGCTGGTTTTAACCTGTCGCCTCAGCACCACGACACTTCCGTACTGTTTCAAGTTTTAAAAAACAAAACAAAAAACAATGTAAGCACGTTGTTGCAAACACGATAGCATCTGGGAATTTACGTCGACACGAAGAAAAAGAACACGATCATGGTTGGATTTGCAAATGCAAGCAAACTTATCGGTAACAAAATCTTCTGTCATACAAAATGTGTTTACAACTTAGCAGGTTGCTATGAACAAAGATGAGGTTCCACGTTGTAAGCCCGGTGTAGATAATAGTACGGGTATCGAAACAAGCGTTTCGAAACAACTGGGGTTTACTGAATAAGGAGCATACGTTGCACCCTCTGTAACAAAAAAAAAGAAAGAATACGCGAAGAAAACAATGGTAGCGCAATATTCACCTCAGTCGGTCGCAGGTGTGGCATCAGCAGCGGGAGCTCCGTGCCCGATGACGCCCAGGCAAGAGCCCGCGCGAAGTTGAGGGTGCCCGTCAGTGAGACGAAATGAAAGAAAATCATCCTCTCAAGAGTACATTTGCTAGAAACACACTACGGCGCATATCACGCGGTAACTCCACAACTATGTTATGAGCAGCTTCGGGAGCATGTACACCGCCTACCTAAGCGCTTGTTTTGAGGATGTTGTTAGCTGCTGACGTAACATATACCAGCTGGAGTGAGCTCTAAAGCAAAAAATGCTGTACGAACCAAAAATAATCGTAATATGACGACAAGCCATCATCAAAGAGTCCAGGTCGAAGTTTGCGGTCTCGATAATAATGACACATTCTTTTTTTTAACATTTACTGAAAAGACCTGCAGTGCCGAAGCATTATAAAAGGTCCAGCACTTAAAAGAAAGCAAAACACACAATAATATGACAGCAATGCAACATACAGTAAAAGCTGTCAAACAGTTGCCATAGGTAATTTAAACCGGAGACAACGGACGACAAAAAGGGGACACACAACGCGTTTCAAAAATGCGTGTTGTATGTAGCCCGTTTGTTGTCTGTCGTCTCCGGTTTAAATTACGTGATGGCTTAAAACCAGTTCGATGGTACGTGAACTCCATGACACACTTCGTTCCGTTATGTTCGGAGCTAGAATAGAACTCACGCCTCGGAAACGTCATTCGTAGCAGGGAGGTACACAACAACTATCTAAACAAAAATAAATAAATATAAGTTTACAACAACCAACGGAACGATCACGGACTCAATTTTTGTTTTTGCTGTAAAACTTGTCTCTTATATTTTTTTTATTCGATTTACGAAGTAGAGTGAATAAAGTTTAAACGTATATAAATGTGCATTAACTCAGTTTATTAATATCAGGAAAACCAAGAATAAACTAACGTGTCAACAATTGTCGACATAGGTAGGCGGTTGTCCGGTCAGAATCTTCCCTCTACACCTTTTCCGTCGCGTTAATTGTTTTCACAGTGTTTATTAAACTAGCCCAACAGTTAATTATGATTTACTACAGAACTTAAATAAAACTACAACAACAAAAAATTAAAGAACCAAATCAACTCGCCACAAAAGCATAGTGCCACGGGCGTCACTGAGCGAGCGCGTACGTGGCCGAAATTCTTTTTCGGCAGCGTAAGCGATCGGTTGGTGAGTCATGAGCTTCGCCGGAGCACTTATAGCGGCCCAGCCGGGCAGCGGTGACAGGAAATGACGCTTCTACTTCAGACTGTCAGATTATACCGCCTCCCCTGCCAACTGGATCTGCGGGTGCTGAACACCGACTTTCTGCACGCTGACATCCGTGGGCGTCCGTACCGTGTCGAGGTCTTCCGCAACGCCCTGGGCCACCTAGAACTGCTCCCCGGGGTCCTCGTCTCGGGGCCGTGCTAGATGAATCACGTCTGGGCTGTGAATCTCAAGTCACATGAGGGTAAGCGGAAGACCCTTGCGGCGGGCGACCTCGTCGTCAAGGGCCGACAATGCATCGTCGTCGACCCGGGCTACCGCGACATCCGCGTCAAGCTCCACTGGCTCCTGTACCACGTCCCCGATGACGAGGTGAAAGCCGCACTCTCCCCTCACGGAACGGTGACCGAAATGGGAACCGAGAAGTGGCGAGTGCAGGGCGTCATGGACTGCGGGTCGATGACGCGCACGGCCGTCACCCGGCTCAACCCTGGGCTCGGGCTGGAGAAACTGCCGCATCAGCTCCGTGTTGCGGAAGGGCATGTGCTCGTCGTGGCGCCGGGCAGGGCACCACTCTGCGTGCGCTGCGAGCGGACCGGCCATATCCGCCGCTACTGCCGGTTGCCGAAGTGCCAGTCCTGCCATCGAATCGGTCACGACGCCGCCCACTGCATGAAGGCCTACGCTGCGGCAACGGGCCCCGGAGCTGTTCAGGCCAACGCTGATCACCCCATGGACGGGACGGACGTGGAGGAGACAATCAAGGGGAGGTTCCCTCTACCGGGACGCCTGTTAGCGCAGAGCCTTCAAGAAACTTGACCCACCCGGGTTGCAGCACCCCCCTCAAGACGACCGACGCCGCCACTGCAGCGAATCATGACGTGGCGTCAGCCAGGAAGGACGAGGCGACGACAAGGATGAATGAAATGGTGACGAAAGACGTGTCGATGAAAGCGACCGAGGGGCAACAAGGCAATGAAGTCAACATGGTCGACACCTGTGCGCTTGCCTCAAAACGGCCGCGTGAGCAGGACTCAGACACTCCAAAGGTTTGCAACGAATCAAGCCAATCTGAACCACCAGTGAAGGCTGCGCCACAGAAAAAGAGGGCCCCACGTCTTTCCCCGAGCTTCATGGCTGAACCCAGAGGCCCGTACAAGCCGGCCGGCTGATGCGGCCCCGAACCCTTACGAAAAGACTGCGCGGCTGCTGGCTCCTTTTTTACATTATTATGAAGTTTGCGTATCGCGCGCAAATAGAATGTCTGGGGTGTATGTTGTTTTCAAAGAAGTCAATGAACGCACAAGTTGAATCTGTCGTTGCCGACAGTGAAGGGCGGTTTGTTATATGCAATTGTATTATTACCAATGTTCGGTACAGGATAATTAATATATATGCACCAAATGACTCGAATGCAATAAAGTGTTTTTGAGTGCATCTATTCTTATTTACACTGTCACAGAAAGATTGTTCTGTCGGGTGACTTTAATTGTGTATGCGACGCACGGGACCGATCCACTCAACATCGTCAACGCGATAGTGGCACAATAGTTATAGATGAGATTATAACGGAGTTTATATTACAGGATGTTGCTGATTTCGAAAGGCGTACCGAAAGTGTATGATATACGCATTTTCAGTCCTCAAGCCATGCTCGCCTTGACCGGGTGTATCTGTCTGTTGAAGTTTTTACTGGCTTTGACAACTACAATGTCGTACCAGTCTTTTTTTTCTCGATCATGCCTTGGTCTCCTTTGTTATCGGCGGGAAATATTAAAAAAAAACGCAGTTTCCGATGAGAACTGTGGAAGCTTAATAACAAACTTGTCCAAGATGAGGTGTTTAACGAGAACATCGACTTATTGTTCAGCGAAATGACTGATGAACCTAGCACCGCGTGTGAAGGATCGGAACGGATTAAGTGTGAATTTAAATTATGTGTCTTGGATTGCTCCAGCACTCTTGCATACTGGAAAAAAGCCGAGCAAAAGCTGCTTCTCACAGACTTTTGAAAGGTAATGTAAACTTGAATGCGAAAATCCAGGAAAGTTTGCGGATCAGCTTAAGACAGTTAAAATAAAATTGCCTAATTAGAAGCAAAAAAGTATAAAGGAGCCCTTGTTCGAGCCCGAGCTGAAAAGTACATTCTGGGCGAGCAGCCAACCAACCGGGCATTAAGTGCAGAAGCGCAATACGTAAAGGAGAAACATATATTTGAAATAGAACTCGACGGCGTGCTCAGCAGGCGTCCCGAAGCCATAAAAAAGCATTTACTGATTTCTGCAGTAATCCCTTCCGGCGGCAGGATCACGGCAGTGACCCACGACTTGAAGAGTATTTTGCGGTAATGGCCACACCTCAGCGACGAGTTAAAGGAATGGCTTGAAGAGCCTATAATTGTGGTCGAGATCGAGCGAGCAATTGACGAACTGGCGTCAAAAAACTCTCCAAGACCCGATGGGCTGACTGCCGGCTTTTACAAGAAATATGAACACCTCGTAGCTGGTCATCTTCATGCAGTATTAATTGATGCGTACGAAACAAAAACGTTGCCGCCTTCTTTTCTGAACACGTACACTGTACTGATTCCCAAAGAAGACGACGAGCAAAAGTTAAGAAACATCCGAAACTGTCAACAGTTAGCACTAGCGAACGTCGACTACAAACTAATAATGAAAGTTTTAGCTCGGTGATTACAAACTGTCATTGGTGACATGTTAGGAGAGTACCAAACGTGTGGTATTAAAGGACAGTTCATTTTGGTAAATGTTCGCACTGCAAGAAATGTATTAAATCTGCGTGACGATGAACTGGATCAGGTAGCCATGCTCCAAATAGATTTGGAAAAGGCTTTTTTGATCGTGTCCAACATCAGGTACTATATAATATACTTGAACATGTTTAAGTCAGTAAAATTATTCTTAGTTATGTTCAAATGGATGTACTACACTGGTCGTCGTTAACGGCAAACCAACAACGTGCATTTGTGTCGAGTCATCAGTCAAACAAGAATGTCCGTTGTCGCCGTTACCGTTTAGCATTTATTTTGAAACCTTTTCCAGAAGCGTAATGAAGAACAGTCTCATTAGAGGTTCTTCAGTCCAAAGTGCCAAAAGCAAACTCCTCGCTTACGCGGATGATGTGAAGAACTATTGCGAAGTGACTGGCGCGTCTGTCAAATGGCAGAAGTGTTGTGGCCTTTGGCATGGTACACGCGCTACTAAACCCGATGTTTTTCAAGGTATAAGTTTACGCTGACGCCGACCAGGTATTTGGGTGTTTCACTGCAGCATTACGAAAACTCCAGTGCGTACTGGACATCGGTAGTTGAGGAAACATGAGAGAAGGCTAGTAAATGAATAGGACGGGATATGTCAATTTTGACACGTGCGAGTGTGTGTGATCTTTTCACTTGCGAAATTTTGGTATGCTCTTATGGTTTTGGCGTGCTCAAGAATAAAGGTACCGAAGCTGCACTGCGTTTTTGCTGCGTTTATCTGGCAGTTTGGATGCGAAAGTATGCGTGGTGATAATTTGTTTTTTCGCGTTTGTAAGGGGAGACTGCCATTGCCTCATGTGTTTGTAAAGAAATTTGCTTTGCGTTTTGTGTTTCTTAGAGAACACACCAACCCTTCCTTTGTGCTGTAATTCAGAACAGAGTGCCAGAGCACCTACCTGTGTTTGTTGTTTCTTCGTGTTGTGGCGAGCAATGTAGGATTGGTAGTTTTTTTTTTCATGAAGTCATTGATGCCTACCATTTTCTAACCGTACGTTTCTCCCAGGAGCATTTGTCGAGTGTTTTGCGAAAGCGTTTAACGTGTGATAATTTTGAGAGTGTATTTCCTATTCCTTGCGCGATCTGTTTCATGCAGATCCAGAGCAAGACGTTTTGTCCAGAGTCAAAAAGATGTCAATCGCACCGTGCATAAAAACATTTTTCTTTAATTTACACACAAACTGCTTGCCTGTGAAAACGTGGCTTGACCAAAGAAATATTTTTGTTCCATGAGATATCGACATTTTTTTAGTGTTTTTGTAAACGGCCGGAAACTATTGAACAGGTATTTCTAGACTGCTGGGACGCTTTACAGTTCTGGGAAGGCCTTCAGCGGACTATCAAAAAGATTTTCCGTTAACGCCACATGGTATTAGGTTCCTTCCCGTGAAGAAAAAGAACGAAAATCCGGCAGATCTTGTCACGCTCCTGCACCTGCATGCAATCTGGTGAAGCAGAATGGCTGTTAGGCATGCCGATGTGAACGTGCGCCCAGTAAGGTTGTATTTTATAGAATCTGTCTGCAAACTAAAATGTCTCTTCCTCTTTAGTGCGCCCGTCTGACTGGATGCCGACTCTGGATGTACTGGAGAACACAAGTCTTTTAGTCCATGCACGCGTACTATCCACCGTGCATGTAATTTTAACATTGTGTGTGATTTTGTTTTGTCGAAGCAGGCAATAAAAAGAAGGTACGTGGCCGAATGGTTACCGTGCTTGGCTGTCGCGCGGAGGACCTGGGTTCGACTCCAGGGAGCGGAATGTTCTTTTATTTGTTATTTCTACTTGGCGTTCTTTCAAATTCGAGAACTTTCTCGTCTGATCGAGTTACGAATGTTCTACGCGCCGAACGTTCTGTAGCCGCGTAGGTTCCAGAAACCTACGCGGCTACAAAGTTACTCCGCGTGGCAAGCCGGAGTCAGTCTCGCCCCAGCGTTCGATCCTGCTGTTACGCCGGCTTCGACGCCCGCGACGTTAAGTTGTTTTCTTCTGTCCTATCTTTGTTTTGGGAATGCGTTTCCCCATTACACGTTTCAGTTTCCTCAGTCATTCTTTGTTTCGTCACCTCGTCATTCGCGGCACCCGCGCACTACAACGCAACTAGTCCGGATATGTACCCGTACTAGATGCGTCCGACCTCATTCGGACCTACCATGTCGAACATACTTGCAGGGCGTAGATTGCCCTTTGAGAACAGATGAACGCAAAAAAGCCCAAAAAGCCTACCGTGGGTGACAGAGCTTGCCACCATAATACGCTGACGGCTCAAGAAATCTGGGGGATGGCTTATTATGGTAATTCATGATTCTCGCCTTGGGATTGGTTCTTCGGCATTCTTGTCGGCTAATCCCTCAATCTGATTGGCTGAGGAGCTATAGTGAGTTGCGCGGGACTCGATACGCCCCGCGTTTTGAAGTTGTCGGTGACTACGAGGGTTCTTGTACATTAACGCGGCGTTGACAAACAGTCAAACCCATCTTTGCCCACAAACCAGGTTCGCGTGAGGCAGTGTACAACCCTTAAAAGAAATACACGATAATATGATGGTAACAGCGTCTGAGGCGTGCACAGTGCCGACAGCGGTGTCACCGCAGAGACGTGACGTCATATAACTTAGTCGGCGGCTGTGTTCCGAAATTGACTCGATCCGACTCCGGAGTAGAGGTTTCGTACCGTGGTGTCAGTGGCGTTTCAAAACTTACTCGCGCTTACTCGATGACGTCAGAACTCACGTTCCCGAAGCGGGTTGTTTACTCCGGAGTAAATACTCACGACTCCTCTCCTCGAACGGGGGAACGTCGGATCAAATTGAGTAAATACGTTATGTTTTCTGTTCGTCGTCTGCTTTCTGCGCCGACGAAGCCGTCAAAGCTCGTTTCTTCGTTGGCTTTGGTGGCGGACGTTCAAAATGACAAAGAATGAGGTGCAGCCATTTATCTGTGGTTATTGAGATTTGCTGTTTTTAACGCAGAATTGACTGCAGTCACATCCAGACCGTGCACCTTCACCGGGAAGCTATACCTGTTATTATCAGAGTGCGAGCGTAAACAGGAGCATCTCCGCATCATCATCCTCGGCGTTGGAGGGAATTCCGTATTATCACGTTGAAGGCTCAACATATTCGAACGCAGTAGATGATGTGAAGTATTTTTCCCCAGTGTGTATGTAATTAAAGGATAACGCTTGTAAAGCAGTGAAGTCTTCGAAGATATTATGTATACGATCAGTTAACAACCCCTCTCAGCCAGTGAGAAAAACCTCACGTCAGGCAAACATGTGATTTCGTAATCGTATTCGCATGCGAACGTAAGTTACACATTACTATTCAGTAAGACTCCTGCGTTATACCCTAGGCCAAATGTTATCCCGGCCGTTCCAAAATCGAGTGGCGGATTGTTTACACACAATGTCACGTGGCATTACCCGCTGATGTAGGAGACAGGTTACTCGGGTAAGATTAGTAACATAGCCGGTGTATGCGGAGAGCAAGTCGTCTGCTTCTCGCTCAGGATTTCCGGTGACGTCAGAACGACGCCGAGCTCCGATCGGCTTTGATTGAAAGGATAGTGGGTAGACCTCAATGCTAGACGCCTCGAGGTCTACCAACTATTTTTTAATCAGCCAATCATAGTTTGGCGTTCTGGCATCATCGCAACCCCTGTGCAAGAAGCAGACGAACTTCCGCTCCGCATGAGGGCCGTGCAACGATGTTGGGTAGGAATGTTTCTCGCGTTGCGCGAGTTCGCCTGCACTCATAGTAGGGCGGACCCGTGTGAATACTCAAACGGAACGCCGCTGACCGAAAAGCGTCTTCGTCGCAAGTGGAATTCGAAGGATGAACGCCGACGTCGTTCAGTCTCTCCTTCGTAAAAAAGAGCTCGGATGACGAGAGTTGCGGAAAAGGGAGGGGAAAAGGGGGGGGGGGTGGCGGTGACAACACCAAGGACGCAATCCCCGGGGTTTCGTTGTGAAGCTTTTTTGCGATCCCCATGATGAAAACATTTAAATGTGACTCAAATGCAGTGGACGCAAGCACTGCGTGGGCATTCGATCTGGGCTCGTGACAATCAATGCCTCGACATACGTTCGAGTGGTGGCCGGTGCCCTACCGCTGCAACGACTGGGATAGCCTAGGGATAGCCGAACCTTAGCAATGCATGGAACTCGGCGCGTGCCATGTACTTTCCTACCCCAGAGCCTGGCTATGTTAAACGTTGGCGGCGTTTCATCGGCTTCAGATCACGTGGCCGTTTGTTCTGGTTGCGACGTGAGAGTGAAAGTGCTGTTCACCTTTCTCGAAAATTGTCTGCGATCGCCATTGCGTAGAAAAACAAGAAGAACAACAACAGCAAAAACAAGGCGGCTTTAATCGGTTATGAGTGTTAATGAATAATTCTAAGCGGTATTTTACTGAATATAGAAAATTGTTGCAACGCCCCGTTTTAAGCTGCCACCAACTACCCGGAAGCCCCTACTTTAGACCAATCTTGTTACCTGCACTGGCTGCCTACCAAGGCATCAACGGTGAAAAGTGAATGGCGGCCAAAGAAAAAAAAGACCTATCACTATGGCAAAATATATAAACGGGTCCATTTTGCAAGCGGTATGGCAAAGCTGCATGGACGTCGTATGGTCTCGGTGTTGCCAAGTACAGCTTGTGTTTGTGATACATCTCCTTGACTGGTTTGTTTTTAGGGAAGAAAAGTATGACGATATCTGCAAATGGTTTCACAAAAATATGGCAATCACGGGATGGCTGATGGATGTCATGCCAGTGTGCTTTGAGCGTCCTTAGGGGGCACTAAACCACTTTCTGTAACGGTCTGTTTATGGTCATAACAATGCAATTAACGGGATCTAAGCATCCTAAAAAACAGCATTACATGCTTGCGTGGCCAATTTCTCTCTATTAAAGTCGGTATCAAAGATCGACTACCTCGGAAGAGACTTGTGCCCGTTACTTCGAAAAATGTAATGGATTACAATCAAACATTACCGAGCCTCCAATGTCATAAATTACCGTTTCAAATTACTTTGGCTGAAAAGCTAACGGATTACTTTACTCATTACGTTACAAATTACTTTTCCGTTACCTTTTCCGTACACTTATCAAGAAAACGATAGAAACAATTTTGGTGTTTTCAGAAATGTCCTGCAACACAACTTTCCATTCCTCTTACGCAGAAAAACAAGAAAAACACAATAGGAAGGTGGTGTGAAGAGGCAGAGCCTACTCGAAGTTGTCTTCTTGATCTTTGTTTTTTCGTTTATTTGTATACGACTTGCACGTTTTTCATGTGGTTATAGTTAAAGTCCCTAGATATGTGCTTCCTCCAAGTAATGACATCCTTTGAAGCGCCGACTGCGTGACGGTGCAGGTTTTAGGAAGCGAATGGCAGCGCACAGCAGAGATTTGAACTGAATGCCGCCATTTTGTTTCAGCGGAATGTGCTCTGTCATTGGTATTGGTTGTCGTTACTTGTAAAAAAAGTATCAAGGGACTTTAGTTCTAGTGACTGGTCATACAAAGAATGTTTTCATTTCGGTTGTTCCCCTTTTCATGATGGTTTCTATTTTGTTGAGCTTGCTAACTTTATGCTGCTTGCCGGCTCATATTGCTTCAGTTTCTGTATTATGTTCATATTTTTAAAAAGTAACGAGTAATTAAAGCAAGAAGGAAAAGGTACGCAGAGAGCTGGTTCGAAAACATAATCGAAAGAAAACCTCAGACTGGGAGAAATAAAAAGACACGTGATATCTGTCTTTTTACTTGTTCCAGTCTCAGGTTCTCTTTCAATAATTAAAGCAATCCGTTACCAATATTTGCAAACGAAATTACATTACAAATTTCTGCCACAATAAAGTAACGTGGCAATTACAAAATTACTTTAAAAAGTAACTGACTATTTAACTAATCCGTTACAAAGTAATCCGTTGCTTGTAACGGATTACTTGCCAAGTCGGCCACTGAACTATCGCGGACGCCAGAGAGCGCCGTCCGACGAGGGCAAGTAACGTTTAATGAAATAATCGTTACCGCGCAGGCACTAAGTAACATATAGCGAATAACGATTTTCTCCCTAAATCTAACAGAAAAGTTTACCCGATGAAATGAGTGTGACAAATCCTGTGTGTTTTGCGATTGGGTGTAGTCTGTGCAGGGTCTAGGCTGTCGTAGGTCTCGCAGCAAGGAACCCGTGATTGTTTCTGGTACATCCCCTTTATTAAATTATGAAACAAAAACAATGACGCAAAACTAGCTACCTTGTTTTAAGGGCACAATGGTGTCGATATTGTCGCGAATGAAAACGGATAGGCAAACGTAAAACTAAAAAATAGAGGTTTAATCAGCGAATTTGTATCAGAAACAAAAGAAAGAACGAGCGTCGAGAAAGCAGCAGTGAGTGTAAAGGGGTCGGCGTCTTCTAGAAGTATGGAGTAACGTTCTCTCTCGAGCCATGCACGCGGCAATATAGAATACAGACTTAGTTTGTTTCATTCGTTTCTTTGAGGCTAACACTCCATACCAAGCTGTAGTAAACAACCTTCATCAATCGCCCAAAACAAACAACAAAAAACATGAATATGTTTTTGCATTGATCGATCGAAAACGTTTAATTCGTGAGTTTTCTGGTCATGACGCATGTCATCCTGCAGGGATATCGTTCTGGCGATAAGTTTGAATGTGGTCTCCGCCATTGAAACGACTGGAAACATTTGTCTGAAACCCTTGCATATTTTTGTTATGCGTATTTGATTATAACTCCGCGACAACTTTTCTTGGCAATGCAGTGGAAGGTAGAGGCACGCGTTCCCTCTCCCATTTTGAGCGCTGAATAAAGCTGGGCGCGGGCGTTCCTCCTCTTCCTGGAGATGCCAAGAAACGTTGTCGCGGAGTATAATGAGGGTGATTAAACGATACTTTGCCGCTGACGACATCGCTGCGAATGCAAAACTGCCCTTTCCTCGCCACCGATGAAAAAACGGGCGTACGGCACTCAGTCGGCACAAAAACCTTGCTATCGTTGAAACGTTTTCTATAGTCGGTGACGGACTTGCTGCCATTTCATCGGGCTTCTGGAGCACGTACGACGAAGTGTTATTAAAGGCCGAAAGCTCCAGATGACCGCGGAGCGCTCACTGAATTATTATACCCTTGTTACACGGGTAGACTTAACTTCAGTTACGCTAAGCCACAGTCACCACACAATTCTTGCGGGCAACATTCTGCGGCTATGCAGTCAAAGCTATGGGCTCACTTGCGCTTGAGAACATAGAGCATAGAACATAGAACATAGAACATAGAACATAGAACATAGAACATGGAACATAGCTTTATTTGAAGCATCTTGAGCACCGACCAAAACAGTCCACGAGCACTCTTCACATCTTCTGAAACAGCTATCCGTCAGTATAAGCGGTTACTGTGGTGTCGCTGAACAGCAGTTAAAGGTGAGTTAACTGCGGTTAAGGGTGTCCAGTGTAATACCGGTATTAGTCTGTCACCGAGTAAACCTGTAACCGCCACTTGAGGTTATGGTTAGGTTCCGTGTTCGTGTTCGATGTCAAATGTTCAATTTCGGGTTTCGTTTTATTCCGGTTTGGACAAAAATGACGGTTTTGGCCAAGTTTTCTGTTAATATTCGGGTTCGGTTCGACAGCCTTATCGGATAAACACAAAAGCCAGTAAAAACAAAAGGTTTATGGGTCTATTTCGGTTATACAGTTGTAGTAGTATATATATATATGCTCTTTCAGGACCGGTTCCGCCATCTGTCGGCATTTGCGCCAGTCAGACGTGTATCGTTTGCAGACAGAATTCATAGGTATAACAATTTGAATCCTATTATTTTTTACTTTTTTTAAGGGTGAGTCTTTCATTGAAATTTCGATGCGCAAATTGCAACACCTACGGGCCTGTCGGCACTAAATGCAGTCATACAACCAGAGGCGAATTGTTGCTGTTAGTTTAAAATGGGTCCAGTCGGCGGGTCCAGTTGGATCTGCTTAGTTAACGCCACCTGGAATAATCAAAGCCTGTGCAATTTGATGTCTTCACAGTAAGATCGAGCGAAGACCCAGGTTGGATACGAGTGATGAGTCAGTGCTCGGCTGGGAACGGGCCGAAGGATGATCGGCATCGGGCCGGATTCAATATACTTATTCCAAAACTCGAAGCGCCTCATGGCGGCGTAATGCCACGTTATGCGTTGTGGGAATCAGTGGGAAGCAAAATTCATACGCGCTCCGCTCCCGGCCCACAGGTCCCCGAAAATGCAACGAGCGCGGTGACGGATTTATGGAAGTGGTTCATTGCTGAGTTGGCGCGTTTCGACCGTGATTCACGTTCTATGGAGGAAGAGTCGGGCGTTCGAAAGGCTTCATTATTCTGGATGGTGTTGGCTTAGTTCAGATAAGACCCGTCCGCTTTATTTGAATACTGTTGTTTCGCTTTTTGGAAGCGTCATGGGTGCCCCTAACAGAAGATTGTAAGGAGGGGGGGGGGGGGGTTAACCCGGAGTGCACTCGACTTCGGGCCGGGACACAGCCTTACATGTCTTGATTCTCGAAGAGAGGTGCGGGTTCTGGCATTCGTTGCAAGCAAGGATCCGCATCTTTCTTCGAGTTAACGAGTTGCCCCCCGCCAGAAGTGTCTAGCTTATGGATGTCTGAAAGTCGGTAAATATTTCAAGTTTGCTGGATCGCCAACATGGACTACATCCCAGAAATTATTTACGTAATGCGAAATGAAGTGCAACATGCGATTTTAAATGGACATCGTAACCATGGGGCGAGGGGACAGAAAAGGAACGGACAGGCACAAAACTCCCAGTTTTGTTTCGGAGTTTCCGTGTCTGACCGTCCGTTTTTTGTCCCCTCGCTCCAAGGTTACTTGTTTAAACATCGATTTATTTATTTATTTCATATTTGTTTAGTAAAACGCGGAGGAGTGAAGGGCTCAGAATATAAATTATATTTATCGAAAAATATAGACCTGTGACATACTGGAAGACATATATCACCATGCCAGGACATTATTTGTGCTCTCGAAAAACAAATACCAGTAAGATAGAGATCAAATTGAAATTAAAAGATTGCTTCAACTGTAATATGTCAATTTCTTGATACTATAGTCACTGTCGGCATAAGAAACGCAGGTTCATGACGTTTCACGTTCACCCTTCATACTTCGGGATTGATCCTTCAATCTTCTCACTGGCCAATGCCTGCAACCTGATTGGCTGTGGAACGCGAAAGAAATGTCGGGAACTTGCCGTGCTCTTGCGCTTCTTAGGCTCTCAGTGACTCGAGGCGCAGCTCATCCATGCGTACAAAAATATTTAATATTATTAGGCTTTTACATTTGTGACTTGCAAAATTAGGACATTCAATAATGTCAGAAATGAACCTGGTAGCCTGTACTTTTATGCTGGCAAAACTCGGAAGCCCTTTTTAGCTCTTGGTGATTGCCAATCAATATTTCTCACTGGCTCGAATGGCATCTGTGGTTTCACCTAAATGCGGACGCCGAGAGTGTTATATCAATCGAGAGTACTGGCGTCTTCATCGATTTCAGGAGTGACGTGGTCTTTCAGCATCGGATCTGTCTTCCAATAGTAAGTAGGGGATCCTTTGGAGTAGCACAAGTTGTCTTCTAGAATCTTGTCTCCATCCGTGTAGTACATCATGTAAAAGTTGCACATCTCATCTTCCGACGTAGGCCTGCGCACAAATATAATGAGATCGTGAACATTATACCCTTTCGATACAGAGCAGCATCAAAGAAACGGCAGCAGTTTGAATACTTCGTACGGAAAGGAAAGGCAGCTGGCACAATTAGGCACAAGGTAATGTGATTCAGACAAGCTAAGGGTGGTTCACACATTTGTCATGTGCGCCTGATCGACTGCGTTCCTACCGCTTGTGACCACTCACGATAAGAGAATACACTGGCTGGCGTCATCTATCGGATAGTTCTGGGAGCACTTCGATCATCGTATATTTTACGCATTACCCTTTTCACCCTGTGTTTGAAACAAATCTGAGCATGTTATAAGTGACCACTTATCATAGATGGTGCGTAGAGTTTACATCGCAAATAGTGCGAAACAAATCCTTCCATAAAGTGTTCGCCCCAAATAGTAAAAAAACTTTCAAACCCGATAGACGGCGCACAGTGTGTTTTCTCGTCCTAGGCGGTTACAAGCGAGCACCACACACTAGACCATACTGAAACGAAAAGGTGTGAACGAGGCTTTACGTATCTGCATGTGAAACATTTGAGATAACGGAGCCAAGGTTTTAATACCGATGTTTACACAAAAGTTTGCCTTACAACATCAATCTATATGTACAGAATAGGCGACCTCCATTTACCAAATCACCTATGAATCAAATTTGGTGTTCTAACTTTATCCCTTGACATAATATTTGAAACAAAAGTCTCAGTTTTATGAACTTGCACTAATATTCATATCGTTTAAATTCACTGCACCAGTAAATTCGAGATGCACAGTTCACGATGTCATCCAGGTCAAATGATTTGCAATGCACGCTTATGGTTAAGGTTACTAAGGTTACCAACGCGCTCAATAGAAGTTTACTATACGTCATTCGTTCGTGCGATTTGAACTACATTAATGCGTGTGAGTACGCATTGTGTCATCTGTCAAAATGTAATTGAAGGTGAAATATAGAAAACACAACAAAGTCCTTAAAGCAGTGGTTATGCTATACTATGGTCAAACAGGTAAGCACAGCTTGAAAATAACCTCACCCAACATAAGTAGCTCTGTTTCTGAAGTTCTTCAACGTGCAACGCACAGCCTGAAAAAATAAAAACAGGATTAAGCAATGTTTATATTTTCCTTATATATTGTAAAGAAAGAGTGAATAATGGCATCACAAAGAAATGCGCATCAACACGCTGGCAGGAGCCTAGTTGTTATGAAAATCGCACGAGTATTATAAAACAGTTTTCACATTTTAAGAAATTGTTACGATGGGCTTTTTTAAAAGACAATTTATTGGACATTTGAAGTTTCAAAAGTTAGGTATTTAAAACTTTTAAGTAAGTCCGTATATAAATTCAGTTTTAACTTTTTTGTTAACAGAATGATGTAACATAGAACTATGCGCAAATAATAATTTCCGACATCCGTATCTGACCCGAGTACCCCGATTTCGCATTTACATCCTCAAACACTGGTTTACGTTGTAGTCGCATCTGCCAGAATTTGCAAGTGATAAAATTTAATTCTACATTTGAGACTTTAGCAGCGTTTTGGGTGCCCGTATGTTTGCACGAACTAAACCTTCCCACTGCAAATTGCCCCACATCGCGGGCCTTTAGATGTTTCGGCAGTGTGCAAAAAAAAATGATGCCACCCTTAGAGACATTAAGTTCTACCTAAAGCATAACTCAACTCAAACTACATAGCTTCGGATAAAGAAAAATATTAGGGGTCCTCAATCAACAGAGTGCAATGGGGCTATCGGCAGGTCGCTTTCTGTAAGCTGAACAGTATCTTGTGCGGGAGGAGACAACGCGAAGAGCTTAGCAAACTTAACATTTATTTCAATAAAAATTAAAGCCTTTTTTCCCATATGAGAACAACTTAACCAGACCAGCATCCTACACACACACATAACGTAGTTAAACAACAAATTATGGCTACCAAATGGTTAACACTACTCTACCACGTTTGCTAAATAGTATTTTTTGTTAGTCACTGATATTGACTTTGTGAGCCTAACCTTCAAAGATTCACGCTTGCATGTTTGTGCTAGACATATCGTTCTTTTTAAAGGCGAAAGCCTTACTTGTCCCATTGAGCGAAAATGCGGCGCATATGGCCATAAAAATGCTTTTGAGCGCCACGCGCCGCTTAATCGTGATGCTCAAGGACGACGCTGTCCTTGGCGTCGTCCTTGAGGTCATCCTAGAAATCGTCCTAAAGCTCGTCTTAGACCTCTAGAACGACTTTACTTGTCCCATTACGCGAAAAAGCGGCGTCGTTTTGCCCGAAAGAGGGCCATAAAAAATTAAAGACGTCTGCAAATCTCTGTAATTCGAAATTAGAGCGAAGCTCTTGAGGGGGAAAAGGAGAGGGTATGCTCCTCCTCTTCCTCCTCCTCCGTACCCTCTCCTCCTCACCCTCCTCCTCCTTGTAGAAGTACATCGTTCTCAACGTCGTCCTAGACATCGTCCTTCAGGTCGTCCTAGAAGTCGTCCTTAACATCGTTCCTGACGCCGTCTTCTAGGAGTCATCCTTGACTTCGTCCTAGACGCCATTCAAGACATCGTCCTCGACGTCGTCCTAGACATCATCCGTGAGGTCGTGCGAAGAGATCCTCCTTGGCGAAGTCCTAGACGCCGTCCTTGACGTCGTATTAGAGGTCATCCTAGACGCTGTACTTGGCGTCGATCTCTAGGACGTCGTCCTCGACGTCGTTTTACACGTCGTTCGAAACTTTAATACGTGTAGAAAGGTTACTCGAAAACATTTCACCCGTGGGACTACAATGCTTTCGCCCTCCTACACGTAGGCAGTCGTGAGTCGTCCTCCCGTAATGTTTTTTTTTCTTAACTGTTGCCCAGCGATTTTTATTATTTTCAATTAGTTTCAATTTCTGTAAAGAAGTGAATTTGAGTTGTTTTTTATTCCTGTGTATGTTGTGTTTTGTGCTTTTTCTGTACGCCTACCGCTGAACATTGTAGCGGTCCGAAAGTCTACACACCAACTCATGTTTACAAACAAACCGGAGTGCCCCTAGCGGACGCCACCGGCGCCGCGCATGCGCAATGGGGGTGTGGGCAAGAAGCACGCCGTCGCCCATAAAAAAACCATTGAAATGCGATTTTGTCGGCGTCGGTTTGAGTCCCCCTGCCCTTTCTCGCGTTCGTATTGTTGATTCTACGTCTTCCTGGCGATGTCTGACTACTTGAGCGGCGTCTGCGAAATTACCGAGGCACGCTACACCGCAAAACTTCGCCTGAACAGTGTGACATGTGGCTATTCATTTCGCGTGGACGCCGCAGTATGTACGCTAAAGCCTGATCCGCATGATGAGATTTCGCTCGCTATTTTCAGTCGCGACGCCGCTCGGGCTGCAAAAGCGTGAACCGTAGCTGAGATGGTCGACGTCGATACTGAAAATCGCAAGCAGAATCGGCCCAAGTGAATTAGGCATAACAAGTCGGTGATGGTCGCTGGTGACAATGATCAACATCTCCTTGTATCTACTGTTTACATCGAGCCTGCTTACCAAACTTCAAACTTTAGTCTTTTGAGGCCTGCACTTACTTCTTATCGCAAGTACCGGACCAACAGTTTGGTCTACGGGCCGGCGTCGTCTAAGAGAGCAGACGACAAGCAGAAGCGTTTGAAGGAGCAGACGACAGTTCGAACGATCGGGCGGTCGTTTTAACTTAAAGACGCACTGAACGTAGTCCGCAGGTGGTCGGCACAACTTGACGGTTTTCCGGCGTTCATGTTGGAACAAAATAAATAAATCTGATGACCAGAAGTATCCGCGAATTCAACCCAAAGTGCTTCCCGCCCAAGCAATCGTTGTCCGACGGCGTCTGCTTTTCCCTTTTCACCGCACATATCCAGATTCTCGAACGAACCGAGTGTATGAAAACTGGCCTTCAAACCTTTCTCCACTCTTTTGGTACGGCCCCATGCGTGGCGTTATGACGAGAAGGCAGGTTTTTGTCTGGTTCCTTTCGAAACAACGCAGGAATACACGTCTAGCATGGGGAGTTTGCCCACAGCCCCAGACCGGAAGAGCTTCCGACGCGCCACCACCACGCCGTGACGTAACAGAGATGAGTTCAATATTAGTCAAGCTGCACACTGTAGCTCTTTTCGTCTTAACTTCCACCACAACGAATATAAATAAAGTTGTATATAACTTTAGCCTGGGTAACTGCTGCATTGTGCATTTCAGTATATAACTACCTCTAAAGTACAAACCGTGGCGAGTACATTAAACCTGGGTTAATTTAAAAACATATTTGCATAAAATACGCTGTCTGCAATATTTAATTAATGTTTAATTGTTTTCTACCGGCAGCATCGCAGATATCCTAGGATATTCGCGAATAATTTGCGGGTATGCAGAACTCTAGGAATAGGTCGTAGAGTTTAATAAGAGGACTCACCAACCGCAGTAAACCGAATGACAAATTTAAGCTAACACAATATTAAATGTTCTTTGATCGTGTTTATATTTGAAAACAGGCTTCTTCTTCAATCAGTCTGAATTTAAAAAAAAGACGATATTTTATGGGTTATTGAAGGTCACATTTGAAACATGTCTGTTTGCTTCCTGATCATGAGCAACTTAGTTTATTGGGTTTTCATCTCAGATGGGTCTGATATTAACAATTAATTACTGAGATTAATTGTAATTAACTATTTATGCTGAATGTGTAGCACCACCAGAATATCTCCCTTCACAATTGTCAGGCCTTTCTTCGCAGGATAAAACATCTGCAAAAAAAAAAAAAAGGTTATCGATTTAAAAACGATAGTTGCGTGAAGAGTTCTGTGGAGATGCATGGCACCAAGAGGTGCCATGAATCTCTGCGGAAGCACTAATACCGTTAACAATATTCTGAAGCTTTTCCAATTTTGACTACACCAAAACAAGCAATGGCCACGATTGCACTACTCGACCCAACGATTTTTATAAATATGTGTGGCTCACAATCAACTTTATTTCACAAAACTAGACATACGACACAATCACCAAAGTTAATTTCAAACATCGCAACGCAAAGTCCAAGCCAAGTGTTAGAACCGAGAGGCACCAGTCAGTCCCTGTCAAACGTGGCGAGCTCCGATAATTCCAAAAGGACCCCGTGATCTCTATTTCACTGAATGTCTTCGTTCATCTTTAATCTCAGAAATGAGCTTCACCACTTGAAACAAATGCAAACCAGACAACAGATTTAAATACCATACTCTAATTCAAACGGCACGCTAAAGTTTGTCCAAGCACTTGGAGCTGTTACTAAGCGCGAAGACCACTGAGCACAAATATTTATGACCACACAGAACACAAACATTTTCAAGCCCACGGTAGAAGACAAATAAAATTAAACAAGTTCTGTTGTCATGGGACTCCGAATTTATCATCGCAGTGGCGATATAATTAAATTAAACTAGCCACAGTAGAAATTACCAAACCTAATGAGGTTTTTAACAAATATCTGGTTGCTGGCGAAAAAATAAAATTATAACAAGCTTGCCTGTGGTTCGAGAGGATCGTGTTTACCAACGTTAATCCAATTCCCATTTCTAACAACGTAACCAGTTACTGCCTTTCCTGGAAACATGAAAAATCCGTATGAAATTACTGTAAGTCCCAAAGTTTTCTCAAAATAACGTGCGAACTCCCCAACTCGATGTTTAATAATGATAATAATGATAATAGTAATACTAATATTAATAGTAACACTACTACTAATAATACTACTAATAATAATAATATATTAATAATAATAATTATAATAACAATAATAAATATTTATACAGTACGTGACATTATAAGCGCGAACACAATGTCAGCATTTTATGCATTTTATAACGAAAGCAACTATTGATGGTGATCGTGTTTTCTGCTTAGGTTAGTGCCCCAAATCAAGACTTTCCACACGACTGGTAGTTTTAATGATAGCCTTTTGATTCAAGAGAAAAAAAATCAGAGTTGCAAGTAAGCTGGGCAGACGTTTTGTGTGTGATTCACGCGATGTCAGGAGATCACGTGACTTTGTGACTCACACAATGTCATGTCGCCACGTGACGTCACAGGGCGTGTGACTTTATGACGTCACGTGACGCCATGGTATTGTTACTCGCAGAGTCAAGAAACGTCATAATGTCATATATCACTCTGATATAATTACGTTCCTATGGGTCCTATGGGCTTGTGAACTTGATAGATATATGACTGTGTAAGTGGGCTTGTGAACTTGATAGATATATGACTGTGTAAGTCTATATAACGCTGAAATTTGGCGCTGGAACGTGATGTCCCGTTTTTTTATAGAATTCGAATGACAACACACTTGATGTATTAAAAGCTGGCATTCTGTTTTGGTCATGCCTGACATATGTTTTTTACATAGACTACGCCCAAGAAGTTGAAAGTTGGTGTATTTCACAATAAATTTGCCTCGCTTGTACAGAGATAGACACTGGTAGCGCGAACAAGCAATCGCCTTTAACTTTTTTTATTTATTATTGTGCTTAAATTTGGCACACTGATGTATTTCTCAGTGCTGATTTCAAATAAGCAATTAGTTTTGAGATAGCTTTACTAGATCCTTGGTTATCAATAAATTTGTAATTTTAATTACGTCTTCCTTACGGGTTGTTAGCGTAAACTTCTTCAATATATCAGAAACTTTTAATGAATTACAGTCACCGAGGCGTGTTTTGATTTGATTGTAATGATATTACATTGGTAAAAAAAACATCTGCAATCAAGTTGCACAAAACGGGAGGCTATATCTTTTTGAGACTAATTAATTAAAATTATTGTAATACATAGAAAGGAACAAAAATAGCATCACCGCACAAAACATGTCTTAGTGAACGAAATTTTATAAACATTTATGATATGTCCTGAAGAATTTTACGCTAAGGACTCGTAAGAAAGAACTAATTAAAACTACAAATTTATTGATAACTCAGGACCTTGTAAAGCCATCTCGAAACTAAATGCTTACTTGAAATCATCATTGAGAAATACATTAGCATGCTAAGTTTTATGTACTTATAGTACTTATACGTGCTAAGTACTTATACGTGTAATCTCACGTTCTTGTTCTGCACCTTCCCAATCACCAACACTTACCAAGTGCGTGAGTGTGAACACGAAAGGCAAATGGATGGAGAGTCACATTTTCGTTGATCCGGCAAGCCGCTTCGAGCTGACCTGAAAGGGCACGGCACTGGTCGGTTAGTCGCAAGGAAACTCCTCTAAACGCGTGACAGTCCGGATTGAATTATCACTCACCATGACTGTTTGCTGGAATCATTCCGCCGGTGTCGAAGTCATACACACCGCTCTCCTCTTCACGCTGTGGCAAGAAAATCACAAACGTTCATTAAACTCACCAATAAGACTAGATGTGTTTTTCACGTAACAGCTTAACGACACAAACTACGATGCACTGTATCTCTAAGACACCAACACGAAGGCAACTCTGACGTCAGGCTGCATCGGTGGCGTTGCTCGTTGGTACGGCGCATGTGCAAACGCTTCACTTCACGCGTACCTGGTTTTGAACGCCGCGCGTTGTGACATAAACCAACCAGCGCGTTTGTGTTTGTCACAATAATAAATATATATGTATTTACTGAGTGTGCGAGTTGTTATACTGATAACATAATGTTTTTTGTGCCTCACGTCACTTCATGGACCATGAATATACATAACGTTTTTGCTGACCTCGATGTTTCTTTTATTAGGTATTCAGAATATGTCAGTACAGCCAGGATCACATTGAACCTCATGCATGAATAAAAAAAACGTATTTTGAAGTGTACTGCTATATAATAATTTAAAAAAATCGGTGCGTACCCAGTGTCGTTGCCGGGAACCACGGAAAGCACGACCCCTGAACTGTCCCTTGTAATTCCATCTGGATTGTACAAAACATGCAAAATTAGTTACCTAGAATATGAAGAGCCTGATTGGTTTCTGTCCCAATACAGTCACAAAAAGAAACAGTTTTCTACGTTGTTTACGTCATAGGGTCGTCACGTGACATGGTGTCATGACCCATCAGACCGGTGGCCACGTGACACCGACGCACTGGTGACATCACTCATTGTCGCTACTTCGTGTTACTCGTGAGTTTTGGCTTTTTCTCCTAGCCAGAGAATTTCACTTTAAAACTATTAGCGATTGAACGTTAGCACTATATGATTAGATAGCGAGGCTGAGCGGTAAATGATCTGGAAACTTCGGCACCCGTCCGTAGAAAGCTCAAACGTTCATCAAAGGTGTATTTTAGTGACGCATGAAACCTCGTGAAATTCCAAGGCGTACTTCCGTTTCTGCAATTTATGAAAGCAACACCCAAAGTTGAAAAGTTTAGCGTCGACACGGACGAAAATGTTGCGCCGAGAGTTGTGTTTGACGCCGCTGTTAGCAGGTGACACAACAAGTCAATGAAAGCAGACGACACCACCGAGCGACGCGTTTGCGGCACATGTGCACAAATTGCGTTACCCCTCAATTTATTTTTTGCGCTTTCAGAGTGAAGTTATATAACGCGATTGTCATATATATTCTGACCGCCTGCCGCACGCTGCGCCATCTTTCGACAGCCGCGCCAAACAGAACCCTCGGCGCTAGTAAGTCCTGCGCGTAGGCGTCCCTTCTCATTTCAAACAGGAACGGAACTGAGATTTGGAATATCTCAAGATTATCGTCCACCACTCATGCCGTTGACTCAAGTACATAGTTGCTCATTTTACTGCAAGCGTAATTTTTCTTATATCACATTGTATATTAATTTAATGGCAACACCAACTCTAAGCTAGCGCAGAAGAAAAATTATAAACAAAGGTGATAACTTTAAGCAGAATTTCTGTGAAGCCATTTTTTTAATATCAATGTGCGCCCGTGTGTTCTTTATCTTTTTTTTTATTACGATAGTTCTTTGTATTATGTGTGTGTATGTGGGGGGGGTGAAAGCGAGGGAAAACATTTTCGGTTG
>JAZHYW010031664.1:0-14195 GCA_037355805.1 Ixodes ricinus
CGAATAGCATTCTTTGGATACTTCACACACTTTTCGTCTATGTATCTATCTATCTATCTATCTATCTGGCTATCTAACCTCTTACGCCGCGGGTGGATAAATAAATAAAAAAGACCGGCGCCGGCTGGGATTCGAACCGTTGACCCTTTGATCAGCAGGCAGACGCGCTAACCACAGAGCTATGAAGGCAGTCATTCAACGCACTCTAAACATTTGTTTATATCTTTACCATAGGACGCGCTTTACAGCGCTGTCACAGCTACCGGTGCGCGCGTTCCATGCACGAGGGCTCATTCCGCTCTCGTGAGGCTGAGCACGGCCGCTAGCTCACCCTCTCCCGCGCTCGGGAGAGGTGATGTAGCGGCCGTGCTCAGCCTCACGAGAGCGGAATGAGCCCTCGTGCATGGAACGCGCGCGCACCGTAGCTGTGACAGCGCTGTAAGCGCGTCTATGGTAAAGATATAAACAACCGTTTAGAGTACCGTTGGTTGAGACTAGCTGAGACGCCAGAAAGTCTGGTCGGTACCATTTTGAGTGTTTGTGCGTATGGCGCGTGCTTTGCTCGCCTTCCTAAGTGACACAAACGCACGTGCTGGGCTGCGGAGATCGTGCGCAGGGCTGTGAAAGTGTCAACAAATTTAGAATCGCCTCAAGAGTGGGCTGGCGTATCTAGAGTGTGCCGGCCACCTGACGAACGCGCATAACTCCGCACCGTTTGATGCTATTCGCATTAGCGTAGATAATCATTCCCAAAGGATGGGTTCTGCTGACTTTTTAGTCGTTGCAAATTTCAAGAACTGAGAAAAAGGACGTGTTATGTATATTGTCAGTTAGCACGTCACTACCGCCACCTAGCGCCAGCTACAGTGTTTCCAAGCAAGGGCCAAGCCTGGCCAAGAGTTGGACTACGCCCGATCATGTAATGGACCGTATATAAAACAAGTGCTCTCAGTAATCCCAGTAATCCGATGTCATCCTGTTAATCCGTCCCAGCATAAACATGACACATATCATGAGTAACAACATATTGACAAAGTGTGATACAGGCTCTTTCTTCTAGACTTCCCACAAAGAACCTTCGTGTACTACATATACGGTCTAAAATAAACCGGGCTTTCCAACTCGGACACACCATAATATTCTGCTGGGTGCCCAGTCATGTCGGAATTCCAAGGAATGAGCAAGCAGATAAACTGGCTGCAAGTGCGAAGAACTCGGCAACATCTCTTGGGTTACCCTATCAGGACCTTAGGCCACTTCGGAAGAAATCGCTTTTGAAGGCATGGCAGTCGGAGTGGGACGCGGAGTGTAACAATAAACTTCATGTCATTTAGCCCATCTTGACTCTGTGGGAGAGCTCGTTCCATAAGGAACGTTGACTGGAGGTTCTATTATGCCACCCGAGGATTGGCCATTCAAGTCTGACTCATCTACATCTTCTTTGTGGCGAAGACGAAAAGCTCTGTGCCCATTGTGGAGAAGTACTGACAGTTTTGCATATTTTATGGCATTGTAGATTTTATCACCAACATCGCCGACAAAGTTTTCCTGAACTTTTTAGAGGTAACCTTTCATTTCATCCGGTGTTTTTGCTTGGTGATCATCCTTCAGTGTCACTTGACCGTGTTTTTGACTTTCTTAAAAAGACCGGATATATACATCAGCTGTAACTTTTACCATGAAAACTCTTTAATATCTCTTTCCTTGTATAGCCGTCTTAAGTAATTTTGTCTGGCGCAATATGGCCTAAGTTGCTTGTGCGCCATAAAACCCTAATCATTATCAGTATTGCGTAGAGATGCAAACGCAAGCACTGTGCGTTTGCGTTAGAGTTGCGTGCCCACGTTGTGCTTGCGCGTCATCGCCATGCGCCAATCCAAGACCGCAATTTCGGGCTCCGCAGTGTGGAACACGCAAAGTTAACGCAAATACACAGCGCTTGCGTTCCCTCGTATACGCACTACTAAAACTCACTTAAGGGCTGTTTATACTCCGTCGTAACGTCAACGAGCGCACGCGCTCGTTCACGCTCGCTGACGCTGTCTGCGAACGGGGTGTCTATACTCCAACGTCAAGTTGAATGCGGCGCAGCGCAAGCAGCTCGACGCGCGACAGCGTAGCTTACGACGGACTTGGACATGCTCTACGTTCAACGTTGGACGACGACGGCGCCGACGGAGGCTATCCCAGAAGCCCTCGCGCGAATGCCTCATTCGGGAATCCGGTTGATGGTCGTCGGGGCCAGTCGGAGTGTGCGAGACGCTCATTTCTGGGATCTGAACCTGTCGTTCTTGCCGTGTGTCGTGTGCTGTTGTCGTGTTCCCGTGTTGGTGTGCGTATTTAACGTTCGTGCGCTTGACTGGGCGAGTGTGTGCGTGGACGTGGACCGCTCCGAGGATTGCGCTACCCTCGATTCTCGATAGGTCTATCGACCTAACGAGCCGGTGGTGGTGGGCCGTGGTGTTGGGGTGCCGGCAAAAGCTGGAAGCTCGATGACGCGCCAAAGGTAGGGTTAATTAGAATTAAGAATGACCTAATGTGTGTGCTATTTATAATCATGTGCTAGTCGCACTCACCGGCAGTCGTTCCCGATCGAAAAAGCGTCGTCGAATGTACGAGGAACGGCGGACACAGTGAAACCTCTGAACTATTTAGCCAGCCAGAAATTTTCAATTGGGCTGTCTCAGCTTATAAACGGTCTCAGCTTCTAAACGATAGTAGCGGTACGCGATGACAATTGGACTGAATCCTGTATTGTTTGTATAGGCTTTGTAAAGTGCGTTACAATTTCGAACGCGTACATTGCGTAATTTAGGCATCGTCCGCTCTCTTCGGTGTCCGTTTCTTAAGTCAGCGTGAAAGTCTACTATGATGATAACACACCGGCTATCCGTCAGAAAGAGGTCTCTGTGGAATATCGAGCGCATCGATTTCATTGAAGCATTCCGGCGAAATCGCCGGAGTCGCTTGGCACGATTCCGGCGAACCTGCGAAGCAGCTAGGTTCGACGAACGCGATATCGGGCTTTTTTTTTCGTTTTTGTTTTTTTGTTGACATTTGTGTGACATTTAGGAGAAAATAAATGCTGGTCTGCACTCGTTATCACCATCATTTGTTTGTTTTTGAACTGCTAACCGCTACCCCGAATGGTTGTTTTGAAGCGTGACATGACAACACGAGGACGAACCACACTGACCGATTGCATCTAGGCTAGGTGGCGCAAGCTACCGCCCATAGATAACCCGTAGAGACGATGCGGTTGCCACGGAGACGCGCATGCGCAAAGTGGGGCAGTTCGTCGGGGCGCGCTGGACCAGCCGTTCGTCTACGCTGGACTGTAAACACCATCGTTCGGGCGCTTCTCGGCGCGGCGTAGTGGCCGACGAACGTCGGTCTGCGCCGGCGCGCGTTGCGTTCGTCGACGTTGGAGTATAAGCGGCCCCACCGGCTTCCAACGCCAACGAAACGTGCTGCAGTGAGCAGACGTGCAAGCAGGTAGGCGTTCCTTCGAACTAAAAAAGGCTGAGAATGGCGAAACGACGGCGCGTAAAAATGAAAGTAAATAAATGTTATAAAATATAAATGAAAATAATTATTATTTTTATTTTATTTTGCGGCATTCGGTTTGAAAGGTGGCGACTTTGGAAGTTTTGCCGATTGTCAAAAGCCGCGACTTTGATAGCAAAATATGCTTTACCCAAAATTAATGTAATTTTACATGGATTTCCCACATAGCTATAATGTTTTAATTGTTTTTGGACTTTTTTATAACTTAATAATTAAAGATACTGCAATTGGCACCAGCGATGATAAGTAGCACGCTTTTGATTGTCATACCTGTTCGCGCGTTTGAATTGAGATCATAATCAACAAATTATTTTGGAGCGTGAAAAATTCCGTATTAAAATATTATTAATACAAATCGCGGCAATGTATGCCTCCGATTACCGCCACGATCACAAAAATACGGCATTTAACCATATTAGTCTTTCCAGAAATGTATCATTTTCTTTTCTTTTTAGCATACGAAAAACTGTGACATCGGTATCAAGATACACAAACAGTCCAACACTCGATGCAATATAAAGTCCAATGCGTCACGCGTTACTATACGAAAACACACACACACACACACAACACACACGCACGCACGCACGCACACTTCAGCTGTCTGACTTCGATTCCGTCTTTGGGCTGCTGCAGTGAGAAAAGCGTTTATTAATTTATACGTTTTGTGGACATATTGTAAAAATTGTATTCATTATCTCATTCTTGTGGCTGGGAATAATGTTAAAGCAATTAATCATCTAAATACCCGAAAACCCATTAAAAGGCCCGCAGTTCATTATTTCACATGAGAATTCTCTGAGCGAGAAGAGGCAGCGAGAATGCACAAATATCAGCACAGATTTTTTTCAACAACTACAATATTCTATGCTACCTCAAATGTCTTAAAGGGAAACTGAAATCTCTAAATATATTTTGAAGTGCATCAACCGAATATGTGTCACGATCCTTGTAGAACGTGGACGAAGGGGCCGAAGCACCCGCCGAGAAGAGACGACTCGCAGCCTGGTTGTGAGGGTGGACGATGACGACCGGGGCGGCGTCAGCCGCGCAGCCGTAGCTTTGGCTATTGTAAAGCCGACCAACTAGCGTGAACGGTGCGTCCCAACGCGAGAGTCCACATTGGCCTCCGTTTTGCGGCGTCACGTGACAGCATGATCTCGCGATCGCGCTCCCGTCGGATTTCCCGCTCTTTCGTCGTCTGCTCTTCGTTAGATCCTTCCGTTTCGGCTCTCATCTTTCGCATATATCAGCATCGAAACCGCACTCGCTGCCTACATGGTAGGGGTCCATAATGACCTGGTGATCAGCGTGAATGTGATTATCCTAGCCTGCTCATTGATCTGGCGACGTCGCCGGGCTCTGAAGGGAAGGAGGCGCAGGTTTTGGGTCCGGCCGAGTTGGTTCTACCGAAACACCGAAGGACAGGCCAGTGCTTTGCTGCCCCGGCCGCCGGCGCGCCAGAGATGAAGGCTACTTTCGAAAGTGTCACCAAATCAACACGACATCCGTCACAACACAGACGACATGCAACAAGTGCTCACGGAGAAACTCACTTGTAATTCCGAATTCGTCTCCTATAATTTCCGAGCGGTTGTTCTTAGCGTCATTATCTAGGTAGTCTGGCTGCGTCTTGTCATAAAAAGGGAAAGCAGTCGCACAGTTTCAAGGAACCGCACCGTTGCCAAAGGCATCGGGGGGAAATAAAGATAGCAGACGACACGAAACACGTCCTTCGGAACGTGGAAGACGCGCGGAGGAGGACCGGTTTGAGCGTTGCCATGGCATCGCGACGTCACTCTATCTACGCCACCTCCCATTGGCTCCTCTCTTCTGCGGCGAGCGGCGGCGCGCTCTGAACCGTGCAAGGAGCGGTTGGCTTTACGGCGCCGTCCGTCGCGCCGGTGAAGCCGAAAACTGGTTTCGGTCGGACACCCGGCAGCGCCGGCCGTCGCGCCGCAGGACTCCGGGACGCCAACGTGGTCGTGCCTTAACGCGCTCCCCCAACGGCTAAACGAGCGAAGGCGCGAGGAGAAAAGACAAAGAACGAACGAAGAGCTAGGAGAACGAAATTAATAGATGGAGAGGGTGGTAAGAGAGTCCGTACGCTATCTACAGTCGATACACGTGCCCATAGATGGCGCAAGTTGTCCTCCACGGCGCAGCGCGCCGCTTGCCCCCCCCCCCCCCCCCCCTCTTTTCCTCTTCCTCCTTTTCTCGTTTCTTTTCCCGCTCCAACATGCACTGGAGCATTGATTTAGATTGGTTGCTTATCACAGCGAGGCAACTTCAAATAGCTGCTTCTGCCATGAGGCGGAGACAAGGATGAACGCATGTACATTTCATTCATGATTTATTATTTTCACACATTTGTACAAGAAATCTAGAACAGTAATTCACATCATATGTAAACACAACAAAATACAGGAAGATATAGTGGACAACACAAAACACGAGAGATAAAAATATATTTGCAAAACCCTTTTAGCACGAAATACGATCAAAGATACCCTCTAAATACCTGCAAAAAACAAGACCTTTTCTATGTACATCATGCATGCACCTCACAACTTTTGTGCTTTCCTGGGAGCTGCTGTTCTCTTCAGCACAGGTTTCTGAAGCTCTCTGTTCAGCAGGCGTAAATGCCAAAGGAGTCGTTGGTGGCAGAACTTTAGGGGAAACGTCTCCTTACAGCCTGCTGAACAATCTGCCGCCGCGCGCCTCTGCCGCCGCGAGCCCGCCTCTCCAGTCTGCGCCCGCCTCGCCGGTCTTCGCATTCCAGAGGAGTGACACCGTAGCCGCGGCAGACGCACTGGCGCCGCCGCGTGCCCAGCTGTGCGCCTCCGTTGCGCAGTAGCCAAGTCTGACGCTGCACCGGAGCCGCTTGATTGCGCCTCTCATTTTGTGCGCATAAGCTCACGCTACGTATATCCTGGCATAGCCGAAGCTAAGCCACCGCAATTTTTTTCTCCTTTTTCAGTTTGTCCATGGGTTTTTGCTGGAGTTGGTTCAGCACTCACATAAACCATCTGTTCACAAGCTCACGTGAGCACGAAAGTAGCGTCAGCCAATAATTCTGCTCCAAAAATTAAAAAAGACGATAAAAACTTTTTTGATGTATTAAATATTCTATGCAGTACCAAGGTGGTCTGTGTTATGCAAACCGGCATTCAGGCTAAAATAAAAAGTTATATCTAGGCGCATAATACTTATTTAATTATTCTTTATTTGCCTAAGAGCTGAAGTGTGATTCTGTTGAACCAGTATCTTTGCAGTAAAGAAGAGTCGGAAGTGTGCATCTTTGATTTCAAAATTAAGCAATCCGAGTGTTGAGCGTGAAATCGAAGCGCGCGTGACGCACTGTTCGCGCTTGATGGCCGCGGCTCGCAGAATTTTTCATTTTGTTGAAATCTGCCATAGCAAACTTGTCCACTTAGTTACAAAACATCACTGCACTTGAAGAAGCCAGTGGAAGCAGAATGCGTAACAACGATTTAATTGAGGAACACATCAAATGTAGTAGTGATGTTGCCGTTTAAAGGGATTCTACAACGAAATTTCGACGCTTATTTTTTGGTCTATTCTTGTTTTTAAGGGAGCATTATCACATCAGACACATCAATCTTTTGTTGAAAAAGACACGAAAAGGAATTTTAAGACAAATTAAACGATTCGCAAAGAGCACCTGGTGGATGTCGCTAGCGCCTCGTTTGTAATGTCTGTCTAGGAACCTTGGGAGGTAGTGACGGTGACTGTCTCGCCTCCGGGCACGTCGAGAAAGAGCTGAAGGAGAAACTCCCTCTCCCTAAGACTCTCTTTTTTGTGTGCCCCAGAAGTCACTATTGTCCCTCTAGAAGATTATAGAAGATCAACCCGTCACTCTAATTTCGTACAAGGACAGCTTTGGGGTTACTTGCTGTAGCCCGATCGCTGGTGTGCTTCGGCTGCTTTCAGCGGATGTTACGAGCCACCAGGGCCTATCCAAGGCAGTGTGAATGTCACGCGACCTTGGAGAGGGGGCACAGGGACGCGTGGAAAGCGTATCACGGGCTACCTGCACAGAGCGGGATTGGCTGGGATAGTTCGCAGCATCCGCTGCGTCTGAACGTAAGGTACCGAGACAAACTACGTCACGATTGCGGCGGATCTGACGTGGTCTCCGCTGGCTGCTCTCCGAGCGTTTGCCTGGAGTGGGCCATTTATAACGAAAAATACAGCCATCAGGCTTAAAATACTAACGTGCGATTTTCATTTACGGATATTGTGGATCATATTTCAGCCTATTTGTGAACACGACGGGTAAATTTCAAATTTCGCTGAAGTATCCCTTTAACAGCATGCAAACAAAACCCGAACGGGAAGTGTTCGTGCCTGTCTGTCATGATGGCCGGAAGTGGCCTCAGTATGGGCGGCAAATGAGGAGGCGTCATCGGCCGAGAGCGGGCTGGGCGTGTTCCAAAGCATCGTTATTAACCGAATGCGGCTTCCAGAGTTCCCGGGATGGCCAAATCGTGGTGGCTTAATTGCCTCTCTTTCGTACGTCCATCCAGACAGCACTAGGGAAGTTGTTTCTCTATTCACCAGGTACGAAACTTCTGCGCGTATTCGCTGCTGATTTCGTTTGCCCTGATATCGATGTAACTACGGTCACCATAAAATAGTTTCTCTTCTCTTGCGCGCGAGTCAATCACAAAGCCTCGTTTTGGACTGGATTGTGTAACAGTGGCGCCAGTGATTAAGTTCTGAGCCGTTTTCCTCTGTTTTGCTCCTGGCTTCCCGATGAAATGGCTCGCCAAGTAGTTCGGGGGAGCACAAGCCGAAACTTGGAAATTTCGGCGACGTGCTCGCCGCTTGTTGTAGGCAAACAGTTCATCGAAAGTTTACATTTGTGCGAATCGCGAGTTGTTTATTATAACCTGACAACCCCAGAAGAAACAAAGAAGACTAGTCTGAATTCTTGTTGACGGCAGGTGTCCCTAGAAAATCTTATATATGCCTCCTCGGTGACTTCGAAGAAAAGTGCCGGCCAACGGGTCCCCAGGTAGCTGGTTCGAATCCCGGCCGAGGTGCCCGCAATATGACGGAGGCATATTGCGGAGAAAGCACCGTGTAACCGAACTTTCGGTTGGACGTTAAAAGATCCCCAGGTGGTCGACATAAATCCTCAGTCCTCCGCTGGGCGTGCTAGATGCCCTTCGTTGGTTTGGCACGTAAAATCCTCAAATTTGACTTAGGAAAGCTTATCAGTCAACCGATTATAACACTAGATGGAGCGATACTAAAGTTTTTGTTGTAATAGTTTTTTTTAGCTTTCGGTGATAGCCCAGACAGTGCATGTATGTACCAACGACCTCCTCAGAATATTGTACTGGGATATCGGGACACACCTGGGATATCAGCAGTGGGTGATATTTTTCCCTAGGACGTACCTCGAATATACTTTTGGCCCACTTTGGTATCTCCCTGGGAAATACCCACCTGAAACCGACAGGTTGTCTCTGGTATCTCCTATGTTCTTTTTCGGGATATGCCCACCAGATCCCATGGTTTGTTGTCAATATCTCATATGCTCTTTTCTTGAGTATACTCACCAGATTGCAATACCAGCTTCCAGGGAGAAAACAAAAATTTTTGCTTGGCTCACTATATCGCAGTGTTCTGACACTCGGCATGAGTGTGACGCCAGCGGCAGTGACTGAATGTGTTAGTTTGAGAACATAACGTTTCCTGGACCAAAAGTCAAGAGAAAAGAAAAACACAATGTCAATATACGGACTCACTTCATCCTAATATTCGGAAAACAAAAAGCTTCCGAAAAATAAAAAGCAATTCTGTTTTCTTTTTTTTCTCGTAAGATTTTACCACTGAAATGATTGCCACAGGAACCCACAATGCCATTCCTTTGTTTTCCCAATATCAGGCTCAAATGAAAAATGTGTCATAGACATATTTGCTTTTTCTTTTAACTCTTGATTCTGGAAACGTCACATTTTCAACTTCCACATTTGGTCACCACCACTGGCGTCACAATTCTGTCAAGTTAGAGCACCCTGCGACGCATAGTTTCTTTTTGATGGCTGAAAAATCTGGTTTCATTTTCTGTGGCAAACCAAGAAGGTAGAATGACGCCCATAATGTATAACGAGTCTATGCCTTGAGCCGGAAAAGAAATACAGAACGTCCTTGCAGCAACCCTACCTTTTTAGTTGTACTGTATGAACCACAATGCAAACTAAAGCAACTTCAGGTATCTTCAAAAGTCGCTTTTATCACTCACTGTGAATAAGCTATGGCGTTCGAGTTTGTACAAAGAAGCCTTCTTGCCCATCTGCTCGGCTGACAGAGGTAGTAATGGAAGTGCCAGGGCTTTGTGGGAGGGGCTCTGCATTTCGTAACCTGCAACAGGCTATTTGAAGCAATTTGAACGTTATACGCGAACAGTCCTGCGAAGCAAATGAGATATGAAATATAGGTTCAGGTCTCGTCCTTAGGGGCTGCTGAGAGTAGGTAGTTCAGACTGTGTACTCAAACTCCTCTTGTAGTAAAGACGTGGCCAACACGGAAGCACAAACATGAGTAACAAACACTTTTTATCGTCCGAACATCAAAATTATTGCCTTAATAACTTTAAATAAATATGGACTGCAGGAGTATACATTAGGTACTTATAATACCTGACTAGGACCTTGTAGCCATTCCTAAAAAGACTGATAAAGACACTTTAAAATACTGAGTGAACCTAAAATCGGACGATTGCTAAAAATACCCTAACAAAATATACACCATAAAGTATTAAGTGACTGGCATCTTGTAGACATGGTAAATGTGACTATCATCTTGTAGCCATGGTAGAAATTCAGTCGTAAAAGTGCGCTACAAAACATTTAAATCACTAAAATTGTCAATCACTACTCAATCTTTCGGGTAGCTCCTGTAACGACACCCGGTAATCCTCCGGTGCATTTTGGCATGCATCATATATCGTAATCAGGGCAAGAAAACACAAAACTGAAACTCCCTATCATTGGGTAAACCTAACGTCTCTCTAGCATCTTGCAGTGACTGTTTAAAGACTCATAAAATACATATGTAAATTTAAAATCTGACTTGGTTCTCGTCTTTGACAATGAGAAATACCATCATAAAAAATGCACTTTCACTACTGGTTGTCGAAGGTGCAATTCTCAGAGCCTCGGCATCCTGCAGGTCCCGTATCAATACTTTAAGGCTCTTGCTCACGTTTCTTCTTCTCGAGTCTCTGTTTTGCATGAACAAGCCACGACTTCGTGGCTTTTTTCACAGCGAAGTCACTTGCACCAACGACCTTGCTCCCACGTAGGCAATCTAGAAGATAATTTTTTTAATGTGATTAAAAAGTTATGCGTTGGGCTCAGCTTGAAATTAGCCTCTGTAAAAAAAGCAAACCACATTAAAAAAATCTAAAAAAAAAAATTGGGAGCCTTTAAAATAAAGTACGTGCACTTAAAATCTTGACGTATCAACATCCGTGAATGCTGCGACATACTTAAATTGTACAGCACCGAAGGATTCAGGCCGTCATGAGCTTTCCTTGGCAGCAAAAGTGACGAAAGTGTAGCTGCATGGTCACAAAGGTATGAAAGTAGGGGAACGGGAGGTTTTTTGACGGAATCCTGGTTAGACCAATGACGGCTCCCTATTGCTTTTAAGAAGTGATTCGCCCGGATTGCGCGCTCAGGTGGAAATGCCGGTTCGCTCAGTCGCCAGCTGGTTGTGCTACTGCTGGAGAGTGTAAATTGTGAATTCGCCTTAAGAGCGAAAGTGAAAATTTACTAGCCGGTTGCCATTTGCTGGTAGCGCCATACAAACTGCAATTGCATCCGGCTCCCAAACGAGCTAAAGCTCTAAACTGCTGCCTTACGTCATGACTGCTATTAGTCAATCAGTTAGAAGTCAACAAGATATACACCAAGCAGAACTGTCCACCAGCGAAGGGTGCCAAACTTCAGCTTCCCTTTGCCTCCTTGAAGGCTGAACTGTGGAGCCACTTCATCTGATATCAACTTCCCAATGAGCCTGCGGACTGCGTCATAGATGCTCCCGCCGTCAATTTTCTCCCATCGCCTCCTCTGCAATAGAGGAAACCATTAGTGAGATCATATTGCCATGTTTGTTAAATGGCTGCTGGTTCCCGACATTCTAATGAAAAGATTTGCAACACTAAACAATATACAGTAGCCCTGATCAACCATCGATAGGCAAATAACACAAAAAAGCGGTGCCCACTCAAGGGCATACTACCCTCACTGTATAAGCAACTCCAACACAGTTGGACCTTCTTTCCAAGTTAAGATCGACTGCAGGAAAAGCTACAAGAACAAGCCCTTGCTCAAGGACCCACCTCCAACTTTTCTAGCCTTCACTGCCATAAAACAAAGCACATAATTCGCTGAAAAATAGATCAGTGATTTTTAGCAGAGCTGGCATTTATCGCATTCTTTATGGCGGTTACAACAAAAAACTTAAGATCCCAGAGGGCATCTGACGTCCCTAGGAGATCCCACGTTCGTCCCACTTTGGACATTTTGAAGTCCACCGGATGTCCACTTACCTCCGAACGACGTTCACCGGATGTTCATAGGATCATCCGATGCAAGTACTTTGAACGTGGCACGGCTCATTTATGAGACGTCCAAACACGGATGTACTTACGGACATTTGCCAGAACACCTACTGAATGACCCTCCTGTGCAATAATATTGCATTTTTTAGAAAAGTAATAATACATGCCATATGTCCAATATTAGTATAATTATTGCTTGTTCCTTTTACACTCATGCTTGGTGTAGTACTACTGTCGAGTTATCTATCTGCACTATATATAGAAAATTCATATAAACGTGGTTCGATGATAGCATGCACTAGTTTATTTCGGCATTAAATTCACTCGACTGCTTCACTTCAACTGGGTTTGCATGCACACCTATCAGTGAAGCGTAGCACGGGGGTGAACGTGATGTGGAAACAAACTTGTCCATGATATCAACACAGCATGTTTATGTGAATTTCGCATATATAGTGCAGACACATAACCCCACAATAAAACAACACCAAGCATAAGCTCAGAAAATTAGACCAAAATATACAAAAAGTAGGTTTAGTATTTGGTCCAGTAAGCTAATTGTGACAGTATGTCTGCGAGTAATCTAAGACAAGTGGAATTTTTCTTGAAATTTTATTGCATTGAGCAATGCTCAGATTGACGAATCTCATTGTGCCTCAATTTTTGACGAGTGTTCATTAAGTCTTTTTCCAACACTGATCCGACGTATCGTGTAAACACTCTCTATTTATGGATCATGTCATCATTAATCCCGATGGCGTTTCAAAAATATAAATGACCTTAAGTTATCTTCAGCTACAGGCACAAATGAAATCAACTCTAAGTTCCTCAAAGCAGCTAATCAGTACTCTCTCTTATACTTGCGAAGATACTGCCGCGGGCGCAGCTGATAAAGTAGGCAGCGCGCCCGTGGCATAACGGTTGTCGCGCTTGTCTTCAACGCAGAAGGCCAGGGTTCGATTCCTGGCCGCCCCTACACATTTTTGTTGACGTGCTGTGATGTGATGTTCTAGTGAATTCGAGAGCCGCCTTGCTTGTCCGAGGTACGAATGTTCTACGCGTCGAACTTTCTACGCCGATTATTCCAGAAGCCCACGCGTGTACATAAGGGGTTTCGCGTGGTGAACCGAAGTCAGTTTCGCCTCGGCGTTCGATCCTGCCGCTTCGCCGCCTTCTCGACGCCCGCGACGCTCTGCTGTTATCTTTCTTTTATTTTTTATTATTTGGGCACAAGTTCGCTTCATTAAACGTTTCAGTTTTCTCAGTTATTCCTTTGTTTTGTCACCTCGTCATTCGTGACAATATTTCAACAGTCACTCGTCACCGGATTTTTACCTCATGACTGGAAAACTGCAAAAGTTATTCCTCTGCACAAAGCTGGTGACAAGCACTCCCCTTCAATTACAGGCCTATCTCACTAACTAGCATTCCATGTAAAGTCTTCGAGCACATCATATACACGCAACTCGTTAATTTTCTTGAATCCAACTCATTCATCTCCTCAGCTCAACATGGGTTTAGAAAAATGTTTTCTTGTGAAACACAGCTACTCTGTATTACTAATGATTTTCATGTTGCTCTCGACCAGGGATCCCAGGTGGACTGCGTTTTTCTTGATTTTTCGAAAGCGTTCGATGAGGTATCACATAAACTTCTACTCTGAAAAATTAAGCAAACTTAACATTGACCCTAACGTATTTCATTGGCTGGTAGCATCCTTAACGAATCGTTCGCAATTTGTAACCTGCAATGGTGTTAACTCTGCCCCCACAACTGTCTCTTCTGGAGCACTACAAGGGTCAGTCCTAGGTCCGTTACTTTTTCGCATTCACATTAACGATCTGCCCAGTGTTGTCTCTTCCTCGATAAGATTATTTGCCGACGACTGCGCTGTCTACCGAATAATATCTAGTGACTCCGATTCCCAACAATTGCAGCATGATTTGGATTCTATCTTTCAATGGTGCGAGCTTTGGTCAATGGAACTTGTTATAGTCTGACTGGTAGCGCCACCGCGGGGCGGCGG
>JAZHYW010031665.1:0-68481 GCA_037355805.1 Ixodes ricinus
CATAAACATAACACGAATAATCGAGTTAAGTTTTTTAAATGATTGCCCAGTTTATATCTAAGACGGCCAAGTCATGTGTCTGTGGGAGGTGATACTATTGGCACGGCATGTTCAAATATTGCAAGTACACATGCCTCGTCTTTTCCTGACAATAGTCCACAAACTATAGATGTTTAAGAATAAAACTTTACGCGACGCCGACTATCTACGGGTGCGGACTATCTAAAAAAAATATTTTTAGTTGACATTTATTTTATGAACTTTAAACCGGGTAGGTAGCACACAGCATGTACACTAACGCCTTTAAAGCAATTTAGACGTCCTGCAAAAAAAGTATCAAGTATCGCGCTGCGATTTACGACAGAGGTGCAAGCAGGTGGTGAAAGTTTACAGTCAAGCAATAAACTTGCCTCGTTTAGAAGAAGAAAGAAAAACGCCTCTTCTGAGCAATCTACGCAGCCACTGCGCAAATGAAGCACGACTAGTGAGAACTGCTATCGACAGATGGCGTACACCGCGCCATCGATTCGGATTATGACAGCAGACGATCTCGCAAAAGACGCCGAATCGGCCGGCGATTTCTCAACGCAGCGTAGAAGGCCCGTTCACACTCTTGCGACCATAGTGACCGAGAGACCAGACCGGTTTGCAAGCCTTTTGCGATCTCTTAGGACCGGATGCGCTACAGCGGAGCTGGTCCTAAGAGATCGCAAGAGGCTTAAAACCGGTCTGGTCTCTCTCGGTCGTACTCGGTTGCAAGTGTGTGAACGGGCCTCAAGCCATCTGCTGGCAGCACTTCTCACTGTGCGTGCATCGTCTGCGAAGAGGCGGCGTCAATTACCCAAAACGAAATTCTCTATTCTTCTTTTTCTTCTTTTTTTTTTTCACTGCGAACTTTTATCACCTGATTTCCTCTCTGTAATAAATCGAAGCGCGATAGGTTCAGGAACCGTTCTTTGTGGGCCGTCTAAAGTCCTTTAAACGCGTATAGTTTCCATTCTGTAGTTCGACTCAACTGTATTCTTCGTGGAGGTTGACGATGCGGAAGATCCAGTGAATGGCCACGTTGGGGAAGACTGAGCTGAGAAGCTTCTGATCGAGCGTCAGGTCCGAGTAAGCCACTGATCCGGGCACGTCCATGAAGAAGAGCGGCAACTCGTACGTCAGCATCCACAGGCACACCGTGGCGAACACCGCGAAAACCGCTGCGGAACATGACGGAGAGAAACACGCACAACGTATTCACATCCCTGGGCGGCACTTCGCGGATTGCTCGCCTCCAGATTATGCTACGGTGACGCAAATTCATATCAGCCCGGGAGAAGGGCTCTTTCTGGAAGAACGAAGGAGACAGGCCGTCGAGGAGAATATTTATTTATTTATTTATTTATTTATTTATTTATGCATTTATTTTATATATTAAGTTAATAATGTAATAATTTATCAATTAATTATAGAATTTACCCATTTATGACTTAATTAATTCAATTGATACATACATATGGCTCGCGCTGCAGAACCCGCTGATCCTGGGTCCAACCCACGGCCCAACCAAGCCCGCTAAGTTCAATCCCCACTCCTGCCCATTTCGATCTGGATGAGCATCGCATACTGGAGCTTGGTCCTGTATCACTACTGCGTGGTGGTGCAAGTCAAAGACCACGAGGCTAGAGGTTTCACTGCACTAGCTCAATTTCTCTGCTGAGACACCAGACGCCTGCTGAGGCTGACCAAATTCCGGCCTTCTAAACACACTCATAGCACAATTTTATTAGGTTTGACGCTCCTGGCTTCGTGATTGGTTCTTCTGCATTCTTATATTGACTAAGGCCAAAATCTCGTTGGCAGCGGAGCAATAAGAAGCTTGTCGGGTCTCTCCTCGACTTCCGCCCTGCCTTTTTCAGCTGTGAGGGACCGTACAAACCTCGTACCAGGACGTGCTGTTTGACTTAAAACGGATTGAGTTTGTGGGTTCAGGACGTGTTCGAGGCAACATTTCGTTGGTACGCAGCTGTCTCTCTCTCTCTCTCCCTCTCTCTCTCTCTCTCTCGTACTCTTCCTGCTCTCTATCTCCTATATTCCTTGAGTCTTTCTGCAAAACTGACAAAATTAAACTATACTATACTTTTGAGAATATATTGCCGTCACCGGCTGCCGTAGTAGTTTTCGTGAGCGCGCTTTTTGAAGGTGCGAAAGTCGTCAAACGCCGGTATGTTTTTTTGTTCTAAAGTTTTAGAGCGCAGCTCTTGAGGCTGAACTCCATGGAACGAATTATGTGACGAATAACTGGCGAACGCCGCCCGACGGCACGCTCACTTTGCGCGCGACGTAGCAGCCACTGTGTTGATTCCATGCGCAGAGCAAAAGCCGCCGGGCAAAATTCGTCGGTTATTCGCAGCATATTCGTTCCATGGAGTTCAGCCTTTAGGCGCCCGTTTCCGGCTTGAGCGGCGTAGCCGTCGCCGTCGGCGTAACTCACGCGGTGCATTATGGGAAATGTTCCATAATGCAACGCGCGGGACTCTTGATGTCGCACGTGACGTCACGACTGACGTCACGAGGGTAATGCACGGTGCATTATGGGACATTTCCGATGACGCAACGCGCAGGGAGGAGGAGGGGAGGAGGACGAGGGCGAGGGAGGAGGAGAGGAGGGGGAGAAGGGGGAGGAGGTGGAGGCGGAGGAGGACCAGAGAGAAAGGAGGAGGAGGAAGGATGAGGGAGGAGAAGGAGGAGAAGAGGAAGGAGGAGGGAAAAGAGAAGGGAAGAGGGGACGATGAGAGATGAGGAGGAGGAGAGCAGAGAGGAGGAGGAGAGGAGGGGAGGAGGTTGAAGGATGAGGGGAGGAGGAGAAGAGGAGGTGTATACCCTCCCTCAGTAGCCTTCCTCCTCCTCCTCAAGAGCTGCACTCTAATTCGGCGTTACAGGGTGTTGTAGTTGGTTGTAGACGTCTTTCATTTATTTTAGGGGCGAAGCTCCTTAGGGGCTAGCCATGTCCGTATGTCCGTCCGCCGTAGGCCGGCGTAGGGTGCTCGTGCTTCTGCTCGTGAGATCACGTGCTCACGAGCACGTGAGCACATGCTCACGTGCTCCTGTAGGAAAAAATGATAAAAAAATTACGAGCTGCTCACGTGCTCGTGTAGGGCAAAAAAATAGAAAAGAAACAAAGATAAAAAAAATGATGAAAAAAATGTTGAAATCTGTTTGCGCAGCGACAGGACGAGTAGGGGGCTCTGAGATGTGGTAGTAACTCAAGACCTGGGGTTTCTGTCATGGATGAAACGTTGCGTGTAGCCACTCAACGTCTATACAGGAGAGGGCGCTGCGGTCAAATGCGTATATAATCGCGTTAAACTTTGCATGCATTGGCTCAACGTTTATAGACGAGAGGGCGCTGCGGTCAAATGCTCAAATGCGTATATAACCACGTTCCATACCACACATTCTCTTTCTGACATGGATGAAAACGAACGAAAGGCTCGGCATGCTGCGGCTCAGCGTCTACGCAGACAAGCACCACCAGAGCTTCGCCCCAACCAACATCATTCACCATGTGGAGATGCGGTGAATTTTTCGTTTTCTTTTGTTTCTTGCTTTGTTTTTTACATAAAAATTAAATGAGCCGCTGTCTCGTTCGACTAGTTATTCGAGACGTTGGCATGGGGAGCTGGATATGTGGCAAAACAGATGGAGGGAAAGATTCAAGAAAGTGTATAGAAAAACAGCGCATAAAAACAACACAAAGACGAGTAGAACTGGACGGGACGAGCGCTGACTGACAATTGAAAGATTATTGAAGAAACAAACAAAACAACGGCCAAAGCAACCACCAACAAAAAATAAACGAGACAAATATGAACAACAAGCTAACATCATCTAGGCAAAACACGGGCTTGACAAGCTAAAAGACAAGGGAATGGCACATTAACCTACAGTCACTGAAAACTAAGGAACTCGATTTCTTTTGAATGCAGATAAACAAACATCTGGCTGAAGCATCTCTATAGTCATGAACCAACTCGCCCGCATCGCCACCTTTATTCAGAGAGGGCGAGAGAGTTATATCAGGCTATATGTACAGGGAAGGCCCTCTCCCAGCACGAAGGCTTGCAACGAATCGAAAATATCTTTCCGGTGGTCGTCTGGCTATGTGGGGTCAATCGCCAGGAGAAACTTAACGGCACATGTGGCGCCATCTTTTAATAACAGCAGTAAACTTCTCCGCTCGTCTACAAGGCGGGCTCTAGCGGTTCGTACAAAACATTCAAGGGGATAATCGTGGCCCTCGAGATTCTTGTCGCGCAAAGATCTTCTCCGGCCCTTCGAAACGCTCGTTTGCCCAGCAGAAGAAGCATTTACCCTATTCAATAACGCGATCTGCGAGGGTAAAATGAAAGCGCATGGCGTTTCGCCTGCTCAGCCTCACCAAGAAAATTATATCTTCAGATCAGAAACTTTATTGACACTCGTTATTGACTCGCCACTTTCTTCTTGACTAAAGTGATTTAACGCACAGTTCGTCTTAACACAATCAGGCCTGCATTTCTTCTACATCTTTTCCGGTTCTATACGACCAACACCCGAATATCAAAGTATGCCGCTTCCTTGAAAAAGTAGCGTGTGTTGTGGTGAGAAGCAGCGAGTATAATTCGGGCAAACGAGCGGATAATTACTCTTCAAGGGAGCTAGCCAAGCAAGCCTGATGATCATCAGGGGCGTATTTAGAGGGGGGGTCCGGTTGTCCTGAGCCCCCTCTTGATTTTTGCATGTGTAAAATTTAGGGCGTGAAACGAGGAAGATGGGGAGGGGGCTCCTAAACATATGGTACGCTGACGAACACCTGACCCCCCCCCCTCCCTCAGGAAATTCCTGCACCCGCCCCTGATGATCATGGTGATTTGTGGCTCTGAACCTAGCACCCCATCGCGTCGGAAACAACCGCAAGCTATTTATTTCTCTGTGCCCAATGGCGTACCAACTTGGTTTTGAGTGGGGGGGGGCAAACCATACAACCCCCTCCCCCCCCCTGGGCCGGGGGGCGGTGCCCTTGGTATCCCTTGGGTGCCGCCGGCCAGTGTTGGCCCTGCCCAGTGGCGGCTGCTTCAGGTGGGGCAAAACACACGCCTTGCTCCCCCACTCCGAGAACTGGGGGGGGCAAGCGCCCCCCTGCCCCTTCCCCGGTTGGTACGCCCATGTCTGTGCCCGTCTCTCAGGAGTCAGGACTAATGGAACAGCCGGAGAAGATAGCTTTGCGCGCCTAGAACCTCGGAGGTTATGGGTTGAGAAACGACGAAAGGAATTGTTCTGGCGGGTTACCAAAAATCGTTATCAAATAGAATCAGGCCCCTTGTAATCGACCAGGAAGAAACAAGATGTTCTCATTATATGAGGGGCAAATCTGCGGATTATAATTGAATCGGCAATAATACCAGCTACAGGTTTACCCGGATGTTTTCAACTTGCTATATTAAGAAAGGGCCGATTTTCGAGGATGCTAAAGTGGTGGACATAGTATTGAAGGCGAGTGAACCTGGCGAGGTGGGTTTGTTAGAACGGCGTTAGAACGCGGATGGCCGCCGTCCGGCGTTTGGCTCTCGCATTCGAACGCTTCGATGAATGCTGTGGAGACAAAGGCACCTAGCTTCACGTCTACCCTCGAATCGTTCCAACCAGAGCTCGGCCTTCTGACGTCCCCGCACTCTTCTCGCCTCCTCCTCTCCCTCACTTTCTCGGCGCATAGAGTCATTTTATTGACATATTCTCGCCCCAGGATTTGTTCGACATCTTGAAATACATAGTCTACGAGGCTCATCGCGCCGACATTTAAAACAAAATGGCGGATTCAAGTCGGGCCTAAATGGCTCAACACGGGCCTATCACGTATATTCGGAGCGTGTCAAACAGGACGACATGCAAGCACGTTGGAAAACAGCCCTGCCGAAAATCGCCAATGTGTGATACCTTAGGAGGGTTAACCTGCAGACGACAGCACACGAGGGTCGCCGACAGCCTAAGAAAAGCGCAAGGCGTGGGTTTTCATCTTGACACTTCTTACTTTGTGATTTGTTTTTCGGCATTTTTATCTGGTAATGCCTCGCTTCGGAGCGATAATAAAATGTACATCCCCACTTTCTGCGTGGCTTACCCTCACAAAAAAAATATTTATCCACTTTTCTGTAAAATTGCTATGCAACATGGTGCAGAGGCTATCGATATTCTAAAGAAAATGTATCCACTCGTGTATCTACACCCTATAGCTTTGTTTTTAAGTGGACTTTATATATAACTTGCTAATTGCATAGAAGTTGTACAGAAAACAAACAGAAATTTCAACAACGTTTTTATCCCTTTCCTAACGAGAATAGGTCCGTCTCTCACGAGAAAATAAAATTTCATTTCAAACATTAATTTTAGGTTTGTAGCAATGCGTCCATGGAAACGTTAACCCAGCACGTGCCGTGCGCATATATGCCGACATCGCAAATACACACAGCACGGAGCACTCTTTTTTGTTAACGAAACTGTTTCATTCACATGTTATTTACATGTGTACTTCACTGCCAGCGGAGCAGTTGTGATCAATGAATTATTAGAGTTATGAGTGCTCTAAGGTTTTAGAAATATCAACGACAAGGATAACTTACAAAACTAGGGATTTGGTGGTATTGGGTGATCCACAGCATTTGAACGTTTGAACGAGGACCATCCCAGAGGATAAAAAAGAGCGCAAGTATGCTGCTGCTGTAGCTGTATTTTCCTTTATAAATTAAACGAAACATGTTTTTTAAGGGTAGTAAATGGATCTCCAACTATAAAGTATTCCAAGAGACGATAATTATTTGACACAATCGAAAAAAGCAGTCTCCCCAAGGAGGCCCCAACTGGCTATGACGACGCTTCTCCTCACTACACCTTAATATTCTGTCGACTCTAGTCTATAAAATTTCTGTTAAAATAAAGTGACAGAAATTCTATTTAGACGTGGCGATAGAAATTCTATGGCATTTCTATCGTCTAAACTTTATATACTTCGGTTCGAAGAAAGTCAATTTAAAATTATCGATGCGACGCGACTGGATAGGAAGTGGAAAGAGTCGTTAAGATGTGGATAGGATTTTTATAAACGTTTGCAAGTCCGGCCTCAGGGCGCCGTCATCTTGCTTAGTTGGGGTGCGATTGGGCGCGTCATAATCTGATGGCGACGCCTTAGGAAGGCGTCGTAATCGGCTCATGGCCACGCCCAAGCACACCCCATCTAAGCAAGATGGCCGCGTCCTGAGACCGTACTTGCAAACGTGTATCGCCTGAACTATTTGTGTAAGAGTAATCTATCAGCGATAACAGTTGACACGAAGCTCCCTCAGCTCACGTGTCTTGACGACGCAGCTGACGAGGAGGCAGAAGAGGTTGCTGTAGACGGAGTAGAGGAGCATCATGGCGAGCACCAGGCTGAAGTCGCTGTGCGGCAGCACCGCGAGTGCGCAGAACATCGGCAGCTTGACCATGCTGGTGAGAAGCAGCGCCACCAGCGACATCACCAGCATGCTGCTGAGGAACATGGAGGCCCAGTAGACGGCGTCGGAGACGCCGCTGATCCGGAGCAGCTCCTGACGCGCGCCAACAAGAGACCGACGCGTGTCACGGACCACGACTGTGCTCCAACTCTTGCCAGATCAAAGACTGTGTGTGGAAACTTTAGCTGGTAAAGCTGCCTTATACAGTGACTCTAGATTAAGCAATGCCACCTAGAAGAGGTTCATCTATATAATATATATTATTAAGACATACACGTTTCAAATGCCAAAACCATCACTTCTTCCTTCGACAACAAAATCTAAGAATTACTTCGCGCGCCGCATGAACAATGCACAAAACTTCTGTTTTTTTCTAGACGGGGCAACGAGTATAGTATAGTGGATTCACGCAGCGCCACCTAGCTTGTGTCCGCGTTGCTGCTAGCGCGTCTTGCATCGTGCAAGCGTCTGCCGCTTTGCGGCGTCTACTGTCTCGATGAGTGGAAACGTGTTGCTTGAATGGACAAACAAGATTTGGTACGAAGGGTCACTTACTGAACTCAGGAAACTGTCCCATGTTTCTCCCATACCCAAACAAAGCAAGAAACCCAATGAACCTCAAAACACACGACAGATACCTTTACATCTATTTTATGCATGCAAGCTGATGGAAAGAATTGTACTTGGCAGGATAGACTGAATTGCCCGACAAAAAAGAAAATACTACCCGACACGCACAGGCTTCGGCAAGCAACTAGAAACTAAAGGTAGCCTTTTTTCTCATCCATCAAGGGGCTACACGATACACTACTAAGTAAGATTGCTTGTAGCTGCGGACATTAAGAAAGCTTCCGCCAGCTTATCCCACGAAGTTATTTCTAACAGCCTCAAGGTAGAAGAGATAACGGGTAACCCAAGCAAAACATCTTATTTGTATGAAAAATTTCTTGGTCCAACAGGCGCATATGATAAAATAGAATCATACAAGAACATATGAGAGCATTATAAGAACATATTGTCGCTAATGACAAGTGATGAGGCGGCGAATAACTGAGTAAACTGAACGTTTAGTAGGGCGAACTTGTGCCCAAAATAAAATAAAAAAGGAGACAGAAAATAACACCAGAGCTTCGAAGTCGGCGTAAGACCAGAGTCGAACGCTGGGGCGAGACTGACTCTGCTCGCCTTGCGGAATCCCTTATGTACCCCGGGTTTCTGGATCGTTCGGCGTAAAACTTTTGGTGCGTACAACATTCGGAACTCGATCAGACGAGAATGTTTTCGAACTTACGAGAAGGCCAAGTTGAAAGAATAAATAAAAGAACAGTCCGCTAACTGGAATCGAACCTACATCTTCCACGCGCCAGTCAAGCGGGGTAACCACTCGGCCACGCACGCGCTTGATCGCCAACGCGCGTGGAAATATAAGAAGATATAAGGAACATGTAAGAAGTTCCTCCTAACTTATTAAATTTTTTATGTTCCCGTATGGTTATTATCTGCTGTTATAAGGCCTTATTTTATCATGTGCACTTATCTGACCAACAATTTTTTATACAAATATTTTTTTTCACTAGGGAGACCTCTTAATTTCGTGAAAGGCTTTTTGAAAGAGAGGCGATATGCCATACCGATAGGACAGTACTTGCGCTCGGTTAAAATAAATAACGTCGGCGGCCCTCAAGGATCGCTGCTGTCACTCACCTTATGGAATATCACCATGGGGAACTCCACAAAATCACTGGCCTGCAATTCACAGTATATGTAAATGACATAACCATTTTGACAACCAGAGGGCGCCACTCGAATCAGCGATTGTTTACCCAAAGGACCTGGACACGATAAAAACCTACATCCAGCGGATCAGCTTGACACTCTCACCACAGAAAACCAGGAAATGATTTTCGGCAAACGAGCACTCCAAGAGGTCAACCTCACTTTCAACAATCAACCCATGGAAATCATGAAGGAAAACCGCACATACAGGAATCATTATAAATACAAAAAAAAACAGTGCAGCAACATGGGAACAAAAAATAACCATAACTTGAAAACAGGGAACAGCACTTATAAGACCGATCTCCCGCAGACTTGCATATGCAGGAGAAGCAGGAACCCAAACATTAACCCAAGCTCTGCTGATTTCTGTAGTCATGTACGGGATCTGATTTTTTTTATGTAGATGAAACAGCACTGAATGGACTAGAACGACTCTTAAATCACGTTAGACGAAGTATCATTGTAGGAGTCCCGCAAAACGCGAATCTCGACGAAGTGCATAAATGCGTTCCTTTTCAAAGTTTTACGAACTACGAAGACAACAAGAGGAAATCCAACAAATCAAAACGATGCACACTCCACCCGGACGAGCCATCATGAACCTGCCCGGTCAAGGTGTATGGTAAACTTGGAAAACTTCCTGAGCAACTTCCGACGTGGGAACACATCAACATAGTACCGCCCGTGCCCATTCCCAAGAAAATGTGTTCTACATACCAAGAAAGAATAACTAAAAACGCCGAAAAACACGGGCAAAAGGTCAACAATGAAAACGGGCAGTGCACTCACATCGGATATTCGTAAAAAATGGGAAAACGACAAAAATATGAAGCAGAAACCCAACTTTGACCGAGACCCACCAGAATGTTCATTCTGCAGGCAGAAGGAGCCACTCGACATAGAACAGATTCTTTAGGACTGCGCCCATTTCAGAGAAGACAAAAATGAAGTTAATATCATCATTGGAGGAAGGAGTCATGAATGTTGGAGAATGAATAAAGCCGAAGGAAAATGAAATTGGAGATCAAACACTGCTTAAATCTGTAATCTCCTTTTTGGAAAAAACATGCATCAGCAAAGCTTTTTAACTACGCTAATTTCCCAAATAATTATGCCATAGCGTAACCGCCCTCAGTAGTTTGGTTTAAATAAACGTTTTTCATCCATCTATTCATGTCGTGGCGAGCTATTGAACCTTCTTTCACGCTTCGCGATATCCTTTGGTTACCGTGCAATGTAGACTGCTTTGAATTAGCACTTTTGAGAGCGGGTTTTAGGGGCGAAGCTCCTTAGGGTCTAGCCTTGTCCGTCCGTCCGTCCGTCCGTCCGTCCGTCCGTCCCTCTTCTTAGAAAAAGAAAAATGTTTGCGCAGTTGACAGGATTCAAACCTGTGCTGGGAGACCCCAATGGATTTCTAGTCCATCGCCTTAACCACTCGGCCACGACTGCGGGACGAGTAGGCGGCTCTGAGATGTGGTAGTAACTAAAGAGCTGGGGATGTCATGGATGAAACGTTGCATGTAGCCGCTCAACGTCTATACTGGAGAGGGCGCTGCGGTCGAATGCGTATATAATCGCGTTAAACTTTGCATGCATTGGCTCAACGTTTATAGACCAGAGGGCGCTGCGGTCAAATGCTCAAATACGTATATAATCACGTTCCATACCACACATTATCTTTCTGACATGGATGAAAACGAACAAAATCAGTATCATGAGCACCACCAGAGCTTCGCCCCAATCAACATCATTCACCACGTGGAGATGTGGTCATTTTTTTTTTTTTGGTTTCGCGAATGGTTTACTTCTGTTCCGCGACGTGCGGTGTTGCGTGAAGTTACCGGGTTTCGGTTCTATTCGTTTAACATCGCAGTATTGAGAGCGAGAGGACTGAGCAACTGCGCTGGAAACGCAAGTTTCCTTACCTGCGCGGGAAGCTGGCTTTGGCAAAAAATACAGTCCGAGAAAACTTCATGGTATGTTTTTTATTTGCTGCTTCTCTCACCCCGAAAGCAGTGGCTTGCTCATTTGGGTGATAACCAGCTCTCTGATTTTCACCCATATGAGCCTGAGGTTTAACATTGTCCTAAGACCCTGTCGAGTATTTTCGGCTGAATTGAGGAAGCGTTCTGTGTAAACACTGACAATATACGTTAAGCCTTATTGATCTCGATTCACTCGATTCGGGGCCGCCATAATAAGATACAGACGAGGGAAGAACTTCGCTCCCCTGCTACAAAAGTTTTTTTTTTTTTTACATTTTTGAGGGGACATAGGTTACAAGGTCGTGTCTGCTTTTATGAATAAATATTTTTTTTCTAAGAGTGTACCGCCTAACCAAGTATACGCTTTGGCCCTACCAAAGCATTACCGTTATGTTCTGGCCCTCTCCAAAACATAACCGTCAGTTACAAAATTTTAATGAACTGTCGTTCCACTCATCCCCTATCCAAGTTTACAGCGAAAACTGGCGCGGCCTGGCGGCCGAACTATGAAACAAAGGAAATGTGAGAAATGACCCCCGTCGGAGTTGCGAATATATCCCACCGACCGGTTGACGGTATATAGTCGATGCCACACCTTCATGCCCACCGACTTCTCGTCGGCGATGCGCTTGACGGCGACCGGAGCAATTACGATGAAGCCGTACACGACGCACAGGTCGATCAACCGTCGGACGGATCTGCCCCCGCCGCTGGGACTGGAGCTCGGGGTTGGGAATCGCCGCGTTTTGAAAGACACCGACGGCAGGCGACGGCCCGTCGAGAGGGCCTCGCGTCTCGCCTGCGCCATGTTGATGCCGGCAACGAGGGGCAGCAGAATGCCTGCGCAAACCGCAGTGTTCACATCGTAGATATATATCCCACCTTCTGCTTAAAGGGACCCTGAAAGAAAAAAACTATAATTTTTAAACAGTCTGGTTGGGACACGCGTGTCAAAAAAAATTAATTGTACGCGAAAAAAAAAATGAGAGCAATATTGACGGCGCGAGACGCGATTGAGTAGGTAGTCGCCTCCTTTGCACTTGTTTTCTTTTCGGCATTTCGGGCGCGTGGAGAAGAGGTGGATCGGCTTCGCCTTCACGTTGAAGTGTATAGGAGTATTCACTGGCGGCCATAGCTGTGTGCGAGACTGCTGAGCGCGTGCTGATGGCGAGCTTCCACAGTTCTTTTGCAACGTGCATTCCGCACCATCAAGAGTGCCGGTCTTAGCAGCCTATTGATGTGAGCTCGTTCTGAGCATGCGCTCTAAACAGCGCCCACAAATATGGCGTCCAGTGAATACTCCCTATAGAGCGAATGACCGAATGACCATCTCGTTGAGCGAATGAAACATTCCGTGGCGTCATGGACTTTGCGCGCAGAATTTCAAATAAATCTCTTGCCGTCGATATTGATCTAAATATATATTTCTTTTTGCGTAAAATTTTTTTTTCACGCGTGCCCCAAACAGACTGTTAAAAAAAAATTATACTTTCTTTTCAGGGTCCCTTTAAAGGGCAACTCCGCTCAATTAAAAAAAAATAGGTTTACATGTGATTCCATTTCGCAAAGCACTACTAAACAGCCCTACGTCTTCAGATTCGCGAAATGTTAAATATTATTTTATGTAATCTTAGTTTAAACATCAGCAGATACCGAAATCGAAACTTTGGTTGCGACAGGCAACATTGATCTCGTGTCGTCAGAGTCATTTCCACGTGACGCCGAACCACGTGATCCTCCATGCGACGGCGGGCGAACCTAGAGCAAAGCGCAAGTGTCGTCGCCTTCGCAATTTTCGCCAATATAGTTTCCTATAATATACAACAACGTAGGCACCACTGTGGCCCCAGCTTGCGCTTCGGGTTGAAATCTCGACGGAGGTGCCCGCAATTTGACGCGGGTTTATTGTCGCGAAGGCGCCGTGTAACCGAGATTTTGGTTACACGTCGCAATATCCTCAGCTGGCCCAAGTTAATCATCAGGCCTCCGCTTGGGCGTGCCAGATGCCCTTCGTAGGCCTGGCACATAAAGCTCCAAGTTTATTCTACCGAAAATAGCTCAGTCTTCGCGTCTGGTTTCTACAGGCGCAAAACACACAGGGTGTTTTTTTTTTTGTTTTTGCTTTTAGGATTTACAGATTTGTTTAGAAAAAACCGTGAAAATTACACTTAAGCGGTTTGTGCAGGTGAGGTATACCGCCAGGGGACATTATGTGGGTGGCTAATATTTGAGATAAGTCAGATAATTATTTAAAAATTATTAATCAGCTTTTTAATTAGTGAAAATAAACACATGGTTCCAATTAGAAACTTACCGAGCGGCATCGGAAATCACCAAATCAACTTTTTTAGAACGACTTGAAGCTCGTAGGAAACTCGGGGGCGCTCCAAAGTTACCACTTGTGAAGCAGGCGCAAAGCTAGCAGCAGTGGCGGAACGCGGATAAGATTATCATCGCGTTCCGCCACAGCTACCTTTGCGCCTGCTTCACGAGTGGTAACTTTAGTACCCCCCCGAGTTTCCCACGAGCTTCAAGTCGTTCTAGAAAAAGTTGATATAGTGGTTTTCGATGACGCTCAGTAAGTTTCTAATTGGAAACATATATCTATTTCACTAATTAAAAAGTTAATCAACGAATTTTAATTAATTCTTCAACTTATCGCAAAGATTAGCCGTCCACATAATGTCCCTGGCGGTACAACTCACCTGCACAAACCGCTTAAGTGTAACTTTCACGGCTTTTTTTTTAACAAATCTGTAAAGCTTAAAAAAGACATCCTGTATATGCTCGTACACTGGGAAACGCCCGGCGCTTAGTGCGACCGACGCGGTGGTCGTTTGACCGTGCATGTGTCTGCAGCTCCTTTAGTAACCTGAATTGTGTACCTTTATGAAGCTGTACGGCAGACTACACGTTTATTGTCAATAGCAAAACAGGCAGCGAAAATTATGTATACCGTGATAAGTATGCTCCAGTGCGCATTTATTTGGTTTCACAGCGCAACTGATCTTTTCACACGCGTTTGTCTATTTAGCTGGTAACACAAGCAATCGGAACATACTATTGTTCTGCGATTTGGCGACAACGGCTTCCCGGAGTTCCACCGGCACGGGGTGTCCGTCCATGCATTCTGGTGCGCACTGTCGTGTGGAAACTTGAGAAAGACAACTTCCGGGCCGGTCAACTGGTAGTTCGAGCAGGCAGCAGCAAAACATCGTGAGCCCATGGATCTTTCGCTAGGCATCGCGGCTGGTCATTGGAGATGCGGCCCGCGCTCGTATCGTAAACGAAACGCGCTCGTATCGTAAACAAACTACAATAGCGGCCAGAACGAAAAAGACTGTTCAGCAGCTCCCAGCTCTCGGCTCCGAGAGGCGTGCAGGGCAGCGCAAACTAGCGCATCCGCGTTACGGTGATCACGTGGACACCGTTGAGCCAACACCGGGAGGAGAAACTCATGACGTCATTGTTCAATTTCGCACTGAGAAGTAAAAACAACCAAAACGTGAGAATGACGTAGACATGAATCTGACGTATAGTGACTCAATGTTGGCTGCTCCAACTCCGTTGTATTGACTGCACTGTTGATTGCGCCTCACGTCGCACGCTAGAGCTAGCAAATTGCGGTGACTTGGCTCATTTGAAAGTTTGCTGGCCAGTTTAATAAATCTATAGACGGAATTTGATTGTAATATTTGAGACCTGGTCTTCCTAAATGAAACTGAAGAGAGCTGCATAGTTTTCTCGATATCAAAAATAAAGCGGAGTTGTCCTTTAAGAAATGCGAGGCGTGGCGAGTCCAAAACATATCATAATCTTCCGCAACCAATCAGATTGTAGCCAACCAGAACGCCGAAGAGGTAATAACGGAGCAAGAAACGTAAACATAATAAGTCCTGCATTTCTTGAGGTATAGCAGTGGCCATCAAAATATATCAGCCATTCACTTTCCAAGCATCTTATCTACCGCAGCCAATCAGATTGTTGCCGACCAGAACGCCGAAGAGCCAATCCCGACGCAAGAAACATTAAAAAATAAGTCCTGCATTTCTTAAGGTATAGAAGTGACCATAAAAGATATCACGCTTTCACTTTCCCCTAGAAAACTCGAGACAGCCAATCGTGATCTCGGTGATCTCATGTAAATGACAAGGCCGGAGAACTCAAACGTTTCGACCCAGAAATGACGCCTTCGCTCTGGCACTAAGCGCGACTCCTAGCAGCTGAAACGCTACGCCCCGTGCCAAAGCGAAGTATGGCGTTGAATTTTCATCCTAAGTTAAATCTTATTAAAAAAAAAAAACTTTTTGAAAGAAAAAAAAAACGAGTTATATGTGAATTCTTGCGTTATTTTTATCCCGTGCATCTGAATATCACGTTCCTTTTCCCTGAACATGTAACTAAATTCGAGAAAACACGAAAACATCCGACCAGTCGTGACTTCATACTAGGATCTTTTTGGCCGCCAAGTGCGTGTCGCTCGCGTGGGCAGCGCGTGCAGTGGAAAGCCGTGCGAGGTATATTTCTCCCCACTGCACCAGTCGTGACGTCTCTTTTTGATTTTTTTTAATAGCAAGAGTGCACGTGCATTGCTCCGGATATGACATCACGCCCCGGGAAGGAGTGGCCTCAGCGGTACTTTGAAAAATACTTTCTGCAGCCTCCGTGCACCTAATTCAAAAATAATCTCAATATTTGTAAAAGTGGAGGCGAAATGAAGAGGATTAGGTGTTTTTCCTCAAATATAACACTGCTTCAGTCTCCCTTTAAGGCTGGTTCGCACATTTGCAACGGTTACATTCGTATGCAACCGAAACCACCGTAACGACCGAAGCACCGCAACAACCGCCACTCACGGATTGCTTCAAAAAGCTACCCCTTGCATCGCTAGCCATGCTGTGTACTGCGAACACTTGTTACGGTGACTTTGTCCTTACGGTCGTTTCGGTTGCTTACGAACGCAACCAACGCGGATGTGTGAACCAGCCTTTACTCGCCGAGCTCTGCAGATCCCCTAATTTGCTCTTGCGAGTGTTTTGCGGGAAGGTTAACGCGCAGGATTCTTTGAAGCGGTTTACTGAAAGAGGGCGAGAGGTGGGAAACGGTGCCGCGCACTTTCCTCCTTGGTAGGTTGGGGAAAACGAGAGACAGACCCGGGAGGGGGTCATGAAGCTGTGTTTCATCGGACACTCACTTTCGCACGTCAGTGGCAGGTGAAGAAAGGTCAGCTTCCGCCCCAACCCAGCGCGGTCGCACAGTCCGACGGAGTCGAGGAAGGGCTGCGGTCTTCAAAATGCCACTGCGAGCGCTGGCACGCAGGTTCATATCGCGAAGGCTTTCTTTCAGCACCCGGGTGCTCTATAGTTTTATATACAGGTCTATAAACGTCACTGACGAAGCACTGACTGCTCTCACGAGCGTTGCTACTCACTGGCAGTATTGTAAACCGTTTGCTGCCCCTCTTCCGAAAACAAAATACATCACCATCGTAGTGCAGCCTTACTCCTTTCTGTGAGTCTCAGCAAGAAGACCAATAACATCCTAAATTTACCAACAACCAAGCATATCCTCCAGTCCAAGTTTCTGTCGCATGCTAAAAGTTGTAACTCGCAGTCATTTCTCGAAGTAAGCCCACACAACCTAACCTCTAGCAACATAAGTACTGCCGAAGATGCTCCCCAACAACAAAAAAGTCCCCTGCCTAAAGGACAGCGAGGTGCGTCCATTTTGTCCAAAACTAAAAGATGCTGGCGAATGCTCCGTGACGTCGGAAAAGTGCCGCTGTCTAGCTAAGTGGCACAGTATCTAAATTTCTATCTGGGGGCTCGGGGACCACGATCTCCATCTGCAGCTCTTAGAATGCAGCAGACTGTACGTTGTTTACAGGTGACGTCATCGAAGTATGCTGATAGTCATTCTTAATCGCATGATAGACAAGGTACTGCCATTTCTTCGGTGTTTATGGATCCAGCTCTACCATCAAAGAGCGGAGAGGCCCAAGGGGCAAGGCGACGGCATGCGACAAGCAAGGTCTTAGCTCTGTTTTCCTTTTCTACATCCGCTATTGCAAATCCGGCTGTAGGGCCCACCATGATTTCTGAAAAGGCCTACAAGTACCCTTCAAAAATTTCTGAGAGGTTTGAGATTTTCATCGAAGTTTTCTAAGAGGCCTGCGAACCCTTTAGGAATTTCTAAAGGGTCTCAGATGTCCGTCACAATTTGTTTAGAGGCCAGTGGGCTCCTACAGAAGGCGGGGCTCGAATTGAACACGAACGTTGCGTTCGGCTGGAGCTCGTTCGTTCACTGAAAGGATTGCGAGTCCCATCCGAAAGCTAGCGCAGCACCCATGTGCAGTTTATGCCACGCGTCCGGTTGATGAGGTAAGAAAATCCAGCACTGGGACCATGTTATCTATACACATGCCTTTACGGACGTGGCCTTGAAGCGTCCTGCAAAGTGAGTACTGTGGCAACTTGACGTGGCATCTGCACCTCGCGTTGGCCTCCGGTACGTAACGTAGAAATGCCAGCACTACGGCCTCCTTATCCAGAAGGACGGCGCCAGTCAATGTCCTTATCTAAAGGTTCAAAGCACTTGTCAGAATGCGCCCGAAGCCGCATGGTCATTGTATCAACAATGGCTGCGCTCGCGGCAGCTTTCACTTCCACGACGTGCTGGAACAGAGGCCGCGATCGGTATAATGCGATGCTACGGTTCTGGGATGATACCTCCTCCTCTGTTCCGAAACAAAAATGCGTCGCTAACGCTGGCTGCCGGCGATGCTGGAGACGCCACAACGTTGTCCTCGCACACCTCAATGACGTGCCCCTAGAGCACCGCAGCATGGTGGAAACGTTACGCGGCGCCAGCATCGCTCAAAATGGCAGAGCACAGGAGCCTTTTTTGCAAAGGTGCAAAGGCCATCGAGCGGACGGGCCCCGAAAAGGCGCCGGGTGTTCTAGGAAGCTTGTCAACTGACTTTAACCTAGTAACGCTGGTACCAGTGATGATTGAAGCGTACCGTAGAGCCAGTACTGTGGCATCCTCTCGCTGTCCGAAGTTGTCCGCGTCTCTCGTGTGTAGAACTCTTGCCAGGACGGGAAGCGGAGCACGTAGCTGAGCACGCCGTCGCCCGCCCGCAGGAACACCACACCATAGTTGTTGGCCAGGCCCAGGGCGTTTTTGTGTCGCGTCAGATTCTCCACGAGCCTGGACTCGTCCGGGAACTCCTCGAGCTCAAGCCCGATGCCCGAGAACGCGTCGCGGAGCAACGCCTCGCCTGTCTCATTGGCTGCGCGGGTTACAAAGGAAAAACTCAAACTTTTTCTCTGAGCATATTGGTGCCAACACTAGTACAACCACTTTTATAAAGCGATAGCCTTTTAAAGCAATAGCATTACGGGCGGCACTTTGCAGAGATTTCAAGCTCGTGGGCTGTCATCGCCGCTATAGAAAACCCCTTTTTCCCTCCTCCTTTTACACGAGCAGAGGGAAGGATAACTCCTTTTCCTCTCACCTCTTGGCGTGAGGAGAGGGAAGTCGGGATTTCCAGTCGGCAACGCAGCGCGGAGAGATAAGAGAGGGGAGCCCAAGAATCCCGCCAGTAAGGACGCGATGAAGGGAGAATCTTCCTGTCGTCTGCTTCAAACACTTGTTTTTAAACATTACTCCCGTACCACGAAATCCCACTTTAGCATTGTCCAGTTGCTACGGCGTAATGTTGGACGAATTTAAAAACTTCCACCGCGATTACCCTCTTACTTCACGGATCACCGAGCACTGGTGGCGGTCGCCAGTGGCATCCACAACGGCAACCACGACGGTGCCGTTGTGGATGCAAGCACCTCACATGTCCCAAAGTGACATGTGAGGTGCTGAGGCATTCTACATCCACAGTGGTGAAAAAACTGCATCAGCGCAGTGTCAGAGGCGTTGTCTATACTCTATTTTACCTTATGATGTACCGCAGGAAAGGCTACAAGCGCGAGCTCCTTGCTCTAGGGCACACCTCGGCGGCACAAGCTCTCGTTCATTAAGGGCAGCTGTCAACGCTATGAGCTCGAGCTTCTAGCCTTCGCTGCGGTACAACATAAGGTGAAACGGGAGTATAGTAAGGAGCTGCAATTCCTGAAACTCAAGGTCCAGCGCATGCAGTAAAGCATAGACATCATCGGTAGAAGCTGTGCGTGTGAACGTGTGGAGCAATATGCGTTGCCTTTCTTCTTCTCCATCAGTAAGAATACATCGTTGCGAGTCAACGTTCTGTCCTAGTCCGATTTGTCGCTTCCTTTGTACCTTTTTGAACTGTTTTATCTCATTATGCATAATCCCCTGACTCAACGTGCTTACAGGATGTGTCAAGAAACTGGTCTCCATGAGATCAGCGTAACTTTACAAAAGAGCGTCACGAAAACCAGTCACGCCCGCAATAATCCGAAAAATTTGCCGGAAGATCAAGACATCTCCCGCAAAATCACGTGAGGTCACCAGGGTTATGGTGGGCACGTCTTCAGCGTGACGGGGGCGCAATACAACAGAAAACGCACACATACTCTTCAAAAAGTTTATGCATGCTGTACACTGCCCCGAAGATCAATCCTCAACTCCCAGACTCAGAAAAAGACACATACACACACACACGGTCTCAGTAGCTCCTGCATATATGCATATTGTAGAGTGCCCCGTCTCAGAACACCAATCATCGATCTTGCCTTATTTAGTCAATAGCCTTTGAGAAGGGCGAGGGTATCGCGTGTCAACTGTGAATTAGTCTCACAGGTAATAACCACTAGCCTGCTGTATACATGGCTTGACGTGACGTGAGTCCGTGCCTCCTTTTCGTGGCCAGAAGCCCTCGTTAACGCAGCGGAAGCTACCTTCTCACGCGCCCTTGCCCTCATTATGTCTGGCCAAATAACGTCAGTGTAAGCAATGTATAGGAAAAAAGCCTGCGCCTTCCACGTCCGAACAATAGGCCGTCCGGTGAGCATAGAAGAGGTATGAGTGAAGGGTAGGCGAGGAGGAACCATTTAGAACCACTTTTTTAGCAGCGCCACACAGATGTGGCAAGGTGAACAACGCCTCTTTTCTTTCTTCGTGCATTCTGCGGGAGACACCGAACAAATATTACCCACTGTAGCGCTATCCGAGGAAAAAAGGTAGCGGGGAACGTTCTTTGGGGAGAGGGGGGGGGGGGGGGGGACGAGGATACGCCAAGGGACTGAAAAAGGGAAGTGAAACGTACTATTTTTTTTTCTTTGCAAAAAAAACATAACAATAAAAATAGGAGTGTTTCGGAAAGTGACCACATGGCAACGCCCTATTCTTAGCGCCATTATTTTATTTTATGCTCTGTCGTCTTGCCTTTCTCATTTTTCGCCGCCGAATCAGGCGCGGATGTCACAGGCATTGTAATAACTCATTTATCTACATTTTCCTACTAGGATTTTATGACCTAAGACGATTATACCGATCCCTCCAATAATTGATCGAAATGATTGAGACTCCCCAGGATGCATAACAAGTTCTCAAACTAAGATGAAGGTTGAAATGGGTGACGTAAACGCTATATATAAAGGGACGTTATATCCCCCCCCCCTACGTTTCTTGGAGAATAATAAACTTACCTAAACTAAACGCGCAGGCCTAACGTCACGCCCTTGCGGTGGCGCTACTGCAGGCACGGCGCTAGGGTGCCTACATGTCTGTCTTTCCCGGGGTGAAGACATCCATTGTTGCACTGAATGTGCCAGCGCGTGACGCTCTGGCGCTCTCGGTGCGTGACTTGGGCGGTAAAATGGCGTCTCTGCATTAGCCAGAGCTACGCGCTCGAGCTGAGTGACACCAGATTGCGCGCACTTCAAAAGGCATAAAAAAACGATTGGGCGGAAAGCGAGTCTTTGATACGTACTTTAGCTGCTTATACTTCGTTTCAGCTTGGGTCCAGACGCAGCCGATACTACAAGCGCGAGCTCCGGGCTTCCAGCGTCCCTGCCAACCACGCGCGCTCGTGCAGTAATGGCACTGTTCAGGGCCACACGCTCGTGCTTGTAGCATCGGCTGCGTCTGGACTCAAGCTGAAACGAAGTATAATATGTTATTAGCGGCGAGATGTGTCGGTGGCGCCCTCGTTCGGTTACCTTTCGTGACGTCATTACCTTGTAAACAACAAGTTTGTTGGTGTTTGTAATGGGCATGGTGGAAGCCTGAAATCATAGCGCTCTCAAAGCAACACTGCCAACACCGTCAAAATTGAAGTTCTTACATTCCTCTTATTTCCGTCGATGAGACATCCTTTGCTGACGCCATAGTCAGCATTCGGCCAATTGTGGTGGGCCGACCACAGCGACGCCAATTTGGCGACGCTTTCGTTCGCTCACGTCGCCAATATCGCACCGTCATCAAGCCTATCGTAAAAGTTAGAGCCGCCAGTTCAACGTCAGTGCGTTGTACATCCAACTGAAGTTTTGGTGTGTATTATACGTGACCAACGTTTATAGATACTTCTCCAGTTCCCGAACTGCCCCTCTCCAGGCGGGCGCGACCGATCCCTAGGGACTGCGAGGGCGCTGCGATCGAAGCTTGCGCGTGTGTGCCGGCCAGGCCAGCTCCGGTTACGTGGTTGGGCTTGCATTTTCGCTGGTTGTTCACGCTGTTTGTTACGTGATCTGTTGGTTTTCTGCCTTTCGAGTGTGTGATTGCTTTCGACGGTTTGTGATACGACGTTCGTTGTGACGTGACGTATGCAATTTTTCGCACGCAAAAAGTGCCAAGAAAACGATAGTGCCATAAGGGCCCAAAGAGAAAGGAAAAAGGCCAAGCTTGTATAGTGGAGCTTTAAAGGAGCTGTGCAACGATATTCAGTTGGAATGTTTTTCACTTTACACGAGCTTACTGGCACTAATGGGACTCAAGGATACTCGCACGCAACGCCACTGGCCAAGAAACTCCTTTGTTGCGGTGTAATTTCAAGGACAAAAGCGATCATTTTCATTCAATCTCTCTTTTGCAAAATTTGATGACGTAACGTGGGGATCGCAGTACACCCATATGACGATATTTGAATGCGGTTCATAGATTGGACCCGAGTATTGCGTGGGCGCTCGATTTGGGCTCGTGATAATTACTAGCTCGAGAAGCATTCGGGTAGTGGCCCGTGCCCAATCGCTTCAACGACGACAATAGCCGAGCCATAACAATGTCAGGAACTCAGCGCGTGTCCTGTGCTTTGCCAACCCCAGCGCGTGGCTATGATCAACATTGGCGGCATATAATCCATTCCAGGCAGACTTGTACGTAATCCGTTACAAGTAACGAAATTACTTGTAATCCCTTACATTTATCGGTAATTTAGTAACGGAATAATTACATATTTTCTAGAGTAATTTTAAAGTAATTCCCTTACATTTTTTACGTAACGGATTCCTTGTAATCCGTTACATTTTTTTTCAGGACCAGCCCCCCCCCCTCCCCCTCTAAAGAAAAGGTCGTTTTCATTTTGGTAAAGTTGCGCGCAGTGACACTGCAAAGGGAGGCTTGGCACTCTTCAGTTCCGCAAAGCCTTTTTTTTTTTTTGCAACACCAAGCCCCTGAATTTATTTCTTTTTAGACCCCAACAACAATGTCAAAAAATCAAAATAAACATTTCTACAAAAAAAAGGGGTGGGGGCAAGTTATATCCGCTTTTTTTAGTGTCTGTTTTTTCTCTGCAATCGAAGGCGGGAGAGAAGACTCCAAGTGATTGTATGCCTCTTCGAGAAGCTCGAAACGCAGACAAGAATTAACAATGTCCTTCCCGGGTATAGTGACTAGGGTCATTTTCATAATGTTACAACAGCGAGACAACGCTCCGTCTACCCTAAAATCCACTAAAACGAGGTGTGACGAAAATGTGAAGGATTTATTGCCACAAGCATCCCCGTTCGTCGATGCACACTTCTCATCTTCTCTTAGAAAACAGGATGTATTTTTTCTGCTTCTTTCACCTTATTTGACCCTGTTTAAAACCTACTTACATTTTTTGTAGTCCAACTTCTAGGGTTGGCCCACTTTATTTTTGAATTCCAGCAAGGTTATCTGCATCTCAGTTACCCTTTTTGTGAGTCAGCTTTTTGCGAGCACTTCGAAAATGGTAAGTCTTCTTTTTTCTTCCTGTTTTCACCCCAGCAGGACGCATCTTATCTCAAGCAGATATTTTTACAAATAAAACATAATGGTGGCTGACGTAGACTTGACATTCTGGGCTTGAGGAGAGAGTGAAACCCGTGAGTGAGGCCATAGCGCTGCTTAGTTCTCTGCCCTTCGCTGCCCGTGGCATCAGCGGACGTCTATCTGGAGAACACCGGGGTAAACTGCAGTCGGTCCGTGCTCCATGCGTTTTTGAACGGCACCAAGAAAGGTAGCACATGGCAAACGTGCGGTTTACATTCCTTGTTTTAACTCAGCAACGTTCTAATTAATTGTTGTTATGAAGTCGTACTGCGTTGTTGTTGTTGTTTTTTCTTGATTACTTATATTTAAATATTGGAAACTTTTTTCTTATTCACCAACGTCTCAACCGAGGCTCTACCTGTTCAGAACCAAAGGAAGAAGAATATCAAGCCAAACCTTATTTATTATTTAATTATCACCTTACTGTTACCAACTCTACTAAAACTCTCGAATATCAGGCAACGGCTGCAAGGACAAAGCTTTTTGCTCTATCTTCGAGGTAAATAGTACTTTCATTGCTTCGCTGAAAAAGCTCAATGCAGAGCATAAAACATTCGTGAGGCACAATATCATGGCACTCCCATCCAGTGCCTCAGTTCAAAGTGTGTTCAGCGTATCAGTAGACGTCTTCAGTAAGAAATAACGCAAAATGTCTGAAGAGACTTTCGAGAGTCAGCTGTTGCTCAAAATACTCAAGGTCAATTAATGGAACAGGTGGCAACAATAAGAACTTGAATAACCTTCTTCCCTTTGTTTCTTAATTGAGGAAAATAATGTTGAAAGTAACGCCATGAAAGTAACGGATTACTTTTGGAAGTAACGGTCACTTACTTTCATGGGAGAGTAATTGTAATTGTAATAAATTACAATTTAGCCTTGAGTAATTGTAAATGTAATTCCTTACTATTTTTCAGTAACGTGTACAAGTCTGATTCCAGGTCACGTGGCCGCTTGTTCTGGCTGCGAGTTGAGGGGGTGAACGCTGCTTGTTTTTCTTTAGTTTTTTCTGGGACTTCTATTGCGTGGGGTGAAAAACGAACGCGTGTTTCATAGGTCATTAACGTCAGGGATCCGTTCTAAGCGGTATTTGCGCAAAGTACAAAAATTGTTGCATCGCCCCTTTAACTGTAACAGGCTTTGTTTTGCGCGTGATTTGAAGCCCTTTTTTATTTTTTGCGAGTTAGCAAAATAAAATTGATTGTGTTACGGCTTGTGTAATGTGTTGTGAATGAGCAGTTTCTGTAGATACTTTACTAAATTGCAAGTTGAGCAAATCTTCTAAAATAGCATGGGTATACAAGATCGATATATTTTGTAAGACAAAAAAAGAAGAAAAAAATGCCCAGGATGGCGCGATTGCGACGCGCAGCTTTTTTTTTCGCGACATTAAATCACTACGTGCGTTCTGTGAATATATGGAATAAATTCATACCGACCGCGCGAACGATCCTCGTCTCGCTCGTTTTTATTGACGACGTGAGGCAACCAAGCATAGTGACAACCGCTGCGGGCCAAGGCTGAACCGCTTGCACGTACGTATTATTTTCGGTGTTACATCATTTGCAAGTTACCTTCTGTTCAAAAACGACCGAAATTAAAATCATAGCGCGTTACTCGCGAAATCAGCCGAGATCCCGGGCTGCAGTAGGCGTGCTGAACATAGGCCTCCTGCGTTGCCCAGGGGGTGCTGCGAAAAGGGGCTTGTTAGGCCTTGTTTTGGGTAGTACAAACTAGAGCGTCTCAAATTGTCAGGCATGCAGAAGTGTGCCTGCTCTGGTGCGGAGCGCGAGATCACGATGAAAATACAAAGAAACAACAAAAACTCGAACGCCGTCAAAGCTAAGACGCTAAGAGCGTGAGCATGAAGATGCCGTTTCACGCGTTCCAAAGTAGACATGACAAAGAAAAAGAAAATGAAAGCGTCGCGACACAGGTGTTTCGACGTAACCACCCAGAGATAAGAGACGCGTACCCTAGCGGTGGTGGCATGAATTTGGCACTTTTGATTGTCTTACGGCGTTGAGTCTGGCTGGTTTTTGGCGTCCAAAGGTGTTTTACGTTCTTCAGGACCAGGCAGAAATAAAAAAGCTCGACTAACGTGTCAAAAGTAGTGCGAGGCTCAATCAGGTGAGCTTGTACTACCCAAAACGAGGGCGCTACAGTTTGTTCAAAGCTTCAGCGCAGGAGGCCTATTGCGCGCAAGGGAGCGGCGATCGTCCTGATGGCGCAACCTTCGACCGCAGCGCTGCGGTGGCGGGGACCGCGCCGGGCCGCCTCCTCCCCACAGGCGCGCCGAGGAGATACGGAACTGGAGAAGTATCTATAAACGTTGATACGTGACAAGGGGGGCAATGGCTACATTCTTTTTCTAGACTGAACATTCTTTTTCTTTTTCATCCACACGACCCTGCGAGCTCGATCCTGAAAAAATACAAATAAATAAACTTGATAATATTTTTAAAAAACAACTGCCGGTCCGTTTGCTATTTTGCAAGTGAGTGGCAAAGCGTCTCCTTCTTTTTAGAGACACCGCGGAAACAGCTGTCCACCGCCATGTTTTCCAGAGTTGGTGCGCCTTTTGCAAGAGTGTGTATACGCGCGTCACACAGCGGTCATTCTAGCCGCTCTGGTCGCAACGGGCGCCGTCCTAGCTGACACACCCATTGCGGATGTCTGAACCAGCCTCGAGACGAGCTGCGCTGACGGCGACGTACCAATGGGACGACCCCAGAGGGCGGCCGCCCACACGATGGCGGGCGATATTGGCAGTGAAAAACAGTAATTTTGGCAGCCAAAAACAACCCAACACCGCGTGGTGGAGGCCTAAATGCGTCCACTCGTGATTAATTGTGCGTTAGAAGCCAATACACGCGACTATGGGGCCGGTTCCGATAGGAGGGACGTAAGACAGCAATGCAAATCTCTGAGGCGACATCTCCTCCGAGGCGGTATTCGCGTAACATGACCAACTTTATGGGACATTCTGTGGTATAAAAAGTTTTTAAGGAAATATTAAAATCTGGATTGATTTGCGTTCTATGATACTCGGACAATTACAGTCCGCAAAAACATTACGATACTTTGTCAAAAAAATACTTGTGAATGTGGCCCATAGGATTCAATGGCGAAATTCCTTGAACCGTGGAATAGAAACTACGCCTCCAAAAGTTTAATTACTGCTGATTGATATTTAATGACTTTCATCTAAAATACCGCCTGGGAACATTGTGATGTTTGTTGTTGTTCAGGTAAAATTCTTACATTTTCGTGCGCGTGCGCCGAGGCGTTCTTACGCAAGAAAGTTGGGGAGGCTCGTGACTCAATTGTGGCTGTTTACCCAAGCCTCAAACTTAACTACCGCCCCCCCCCTTTCTCCGGCCTTTCTTTAATACAATAACCAAAGGAACTTGTAGAGTAACAAAAGAAGCAGCCGTCTCGTTTGTCTATTTCTCGGCAGGCGCTCATTTGTGGTGCTTGAAAGAAGGCCAATCAGGCACCCCTGATACGCCCCATAGTTTTACTCCGTGAGGAAACAACTACGCTACCCGGACAGAACACAGAGGGCGTCTATACCTGGTCCAGGGGCAGGCACGAAGCCCAGGACTCTGGGAAAGGCTAGGGGCGACGGCATCAAGGTCACTGGCGCATCCGGATCGAAGGTACGGTTCGTTGGACCGATGCTTGGCGGCCGAACTTCGGCCTGCGACTGCCGCCTGCAGTGCAGGTACACCTGGACCGAGGTGAGGAGAAGCGGGGTGATCACCTCCAGCGCCGTGATGATCCAATTGCGGCGCAGCTTGTACAGGTACACGCTCTTCCACAGCAGGAGCCGGAGCTGTCGCCAACGCATGATCTGCACCAAGGGCCCGATTATGTTCACCGCGAGAGCGAGACCTTAATTGCACCTCGCGGAGCGAGCGAAGCTAAAGCGTTTGTAGAAGGGTCGTCTGCTAAAGCCCCGTTACACTGAGGCGACACGACGGCAACAGCAACACAACACGTTGTCCAAGAGTCGGGCATACTTGTTGGTTGCTCCCCAGTGTTGTCCAACAAACCTGTCACATCGCGGCAACAGCGACACAAGATTGGCGACAACGAAAATGTTGCCTCGGTATGAAAGCTTTCGGCAACAAAAACAGCAGCAGCTTGTGTGAGACAACTTATGTTGCCCTGATCGCTGGCTGAGCGAATTTCGGGCCGGAAGCTCGACAACACAGAGAGCTTCGATGGCAGAGCTAGTTTCCTATCAACGTTGTTTTTAAAAGTTTACTCAAATAAAGGCTTGAAAAATGTAATTTAAAGGTTTTGTCACACTGAGGCAACAGTGTGACAACTCTATCCGATAATACGAGGAAATCGTGTGGCCAGCGACCCTCGCTGTCACATCACGGCAACAACAACAGTTGGGCAACATGTTGCTGCCACCTGGCAACCGTGTTGGCCGATTTATTGTCCGACTACCCTGTCACACAGCGCTGACGGCGGGAACAACACGGGGAAAACTCATGCCATCTTGATTGTTCATCTTGGTTCGTGTGCGGCGCGGCGTCGCTGGAAATGTGACTCTACAAAGTGCTAGTGCGCTCGAAGGGCCGGAAATTACCGCGGGACGACATTAACCAGTGTATATGATTACAAAACTTGACACGGGGAATATTTTCTAACCTTTATTTTATCAAAACGTTTTTCATTCGCTGACAAAGCAAATAGTTCTAACCGAAGAAAGTAGATCGCTGATGTACGTTCGGAATTTACGCCACCGTATGAAGTGTTTGTTTGACTCTTTCTTTCGTGTAATTCCTATTTCTACTGTAAAATTGAGTCAGCACCGGCAGTACCCCGAAGCGTCTCTTGTAGCGTGGTGTTGAGCTGAACTGACAGTGCTTAAAAACTGCGACACTGGCACAATCGGCTTTCATAACTATCGGTGGAATAAATATTTTTCAATGCTGTCTATTTGCCTACCGCCGGATATATGTGATCACTTCATTCCTCAGAAGGTCCTGGGTATTTTTGAAAGAAACCAGCTGTCTGTTAGCGGCTGTTTCCAAGTTAGATGCATCAACAATCATGATCAGAATGGTTGCTTTAATGCTTAGATTTTTTTAATCTTTGCTTTCCTTTCTTATTTTTATTATACTTCATCAGCGGGTGAAGGCACGCCATTTTATTTAACTAGACGTAATATGACCTGGCCTCTCGATGGTTCTTATTTCAACACGTTTGAACGTTCACGACCGTAGCTGTGACCATTTGGACAAGTAAAAACATTTATCAAATTATTGTAGCCGCACGGCAGCCTTAAATATTGTTAAATAACGTTTTCCAAGCCTTTAGTACAATTTGAGTAAGACTTATTGATAGGGAACTAGCTCAGTCATCGAAACCGTCTGTGTTGTCGTGCTGTCGGCCTGAAATTCACTCAGCTAGCGATCAGGGCAACACACCTTGTCCAACACAAGTCGCTGCTGTTTTTGTTGCCGAATGCTGTCATACCGAGGCAACATTTTAGTTGTCGTTCATGTTGTGCTGCTGTTGTCGCGATGTGACAGCTTTTTCGAACAACACGGAGAGCGAGCAACAAGCTGCCCGACTGTTCGACAACGTGTTGTGCTGCTGTTGCCGTCGTGTTGCCTCAGTGTGGCAGGGCCTTAATTACAATTAAGGATGGCGTGGAGGTAAAATAATTTGATGAATATTTCTACTACGTAATTACGGAAGGCGATCGTCAAAATGGTCACAGCTACGGTCGTGAACATTCAGACTGGTGTTGAAATTAGAACTGCCGAGAGACCAGTTCACATTACTGCTAGGGAAATAAAATGGCATGCCTACTCATCCCCTCGTTGAGTAATAAAAATAATCTACCGGGTGTCTCAAGTAGTGGCCAGGATCTTTAAATCGACCGCAAAAATCGATTTCTTAACCTATCGCACTACGAGTTTCTGCAGCGTTGCCCACAGGTGGTGAATTTTTTTCTGTAAAATTTGCAAGAGATAAATTATCTGAGAAAAAAGTGAAAAAAGGGAAACACTTAACTCCTATGGAAACCCACCGAAGCCACTGGTCCTCAATCAAAAGGGGCCCTTGTGTTTGAATACCGGTGACTTTGCTGCGTTTCCATAAATCTTAAACCTTTTTCTTTTTTTTCTTTTTTTTACTTTTTCCTCAAGGAAGTTCGCTCTTTGCAAATTTTATTGAAAAAATGCACTACCTGTGGGCAACGCTGCACAAAGTAGTAGCGCGATAGGTTAAGAAACTGAATTTTGCAGTCGATTTAGGGAGCCTGGCAGCTATATTTGAGAAACCCGGTAGAAAAGTAAAGATTTAAAAAATCGAAGCATTACAACGACCGCTCTGATCACGATGTTGATGCTTGGAACTTAGAAACAGCCGCTGCCAGACACCTGGATTAATTCGAAAATCCTCAGGACGTTTTGGAGAATGAAGCGACCACATAGCAGGCGGTATCAAATAGACCGCGGTAAAACATATTTATTTCATCAATTGTTATGAAGGCCGATCGTCTTGGTGTCGCAGTTTTGAAGCACCGTCAGTTCAGCTCAACACCAAGCTACAAAAGACTGCCGGTGCAAGCTCAATTTTACAGTATAGAAATAGGAATTGCATGAAAAAAAAGAACCGGACAAAAACATCTAATACGGTGGTGTAAATCTCGAACATATCTTAGCGATCTCACTTTCCTCTGTTAGGGCTATCTGCTTTAGTCAGCGAATGCAGAACATTTTGATACAATAAAGGGTGGAAAATACTCTCCGCGTCAAGTTTTCTAATTACAGTCAATGGTTGATGTCGTCCCGTGGTAATATCCGGCCCTTCGAACGTACTGGCACTTTGTAGAGTCCCATTTCCAGCGACGCCGCGCCGCACACGAGCGAAGGTAAACAGTCAAGATGCCGAAGTGTTGGCCCCGCCGTTTGCGCGGTGTGACAGAGTGGTCGAACAAACAAATCGGTCAACAAGGCTGCCGGGCGACGAAAACATGTCGCCCGGCTGTTGATGTCTGCCGCGACGCGACAGGGTCACCGGCAACGCGATTTCGCGTGGGCATGTTTTTGTGCTGCTTGTTGTCTGCTGTTTGTGCTGTTTGCATGTAAAATAGTGCATTGCTGGACTAGTTGGTCAATAGACATAATAAAAGAAAGCGTTGAAAGGATGGGTTCCGGGTGATGTTTTCGGCGGGACCCGAAGACACCTTCGGGTCTCAATGTAGGATATACATGTATACTGATATGGATGCACAGCACGACGACCGCTTCGACGCCATCGACCAGATAAAGTCGTATTGACGCGCGCCCCAGCAGCCTATTCCTACAGCGTCTCCACCGGCCAGGAGGCGAAACTGAGAAGAAAAAAGTGCCTCGTTGCCATGGCATCTTTGCGAGTACGCTTTCCGCTCGGCGCGTCTGCTTTCACCTCGACTGAAGTCACTGAATCCTGGGAAAATAGCGCCAAACTCCTCGTATGGTCACCATTTTAGTACAAAGAATGAGCAGTTTTTCCTTGATCTCTCCATTCTTGGTCAGCCGAACCATGTTCACAGTGACAGGTTGCATTATAGACCCCGTTGGCAATACTGTCCTCTGTTGGCAGCTCTGGAATCCCTGCACAATGGCGGACTAACACCCCAACGTCACGGCATACTGAAAAAAGACACTCCCACAGAAAAAGGTGATGAGCGCAGTGACGTCGCACTTTCGACACTGTTTGATTGACTCGTCGGCTCGTAGTGTTGGCCGCGCTCCGACGTTCCCTATCTTATGAAATGACTTGCAAGTTCCTCCATGAGTTGTTCCGCCATTGTGCAGTGGTTCCGACCTTCTAATAATCGGCACGGGATTTTCGAAATGGGTCTGTAAAAACATATTGCGTATACCGAGATGTCGTACCTACACACGGGCGAAACATGCTCACATCTTTGCAACCTCATCATATGTTGCGTAGGCGTTTTGCGGCATTGAAATAAATAGTTTTGTCTTAAAATACGCAAAAAAAAACAATATGGCTGTTAGAGATCTCTGGAGATGAGCATAACTGACAAGTTCATTGCATGCACAGTGCCAATAGTGATTTATTAACAAGGAACGCGTGCAGTACGATAGCGCCCCATGCCGACCTTGGCGCGGCTCGCTCAGAACTACCCTTTCGAAGCTTCTAAGATCTGAAAGGACCGAAATGAAGATTGCCATGGCAACAGGAACCGATCAGCCAATCGCCTTGCGAAAGTTTTGTCATCTGTATGTTTGTATATGTTTGTGTCATGCTCGCAGGCAGGAAAGCCAATGGCGCTATTTTTCCAAGATCCAGTGACTTTATCCTCGACAGACACTGGCTCTGACACCGCGCCAGAAATTCCTCCGTTTCAACGCGCTCATAAAACTGTTCTTGCCGCCGTTGAGGCACGTAGGTCAATGAGCACACCCAGAAAATTACTTTAAAAACGAGCATAAAAGCATGGGAATCCGGGTCCACTGCAGGTAACCACTAGCCGTTCGTCAAAGAATCATCTGGTGGCGCAGGTTGCAACCCAAGCGAGGAGACAACTTTATATGGCAGACGCGACACGCGCGGCGTCCGTGCATATCTTACACGTGTCCGTACATGCTGGGCGTGCTTGAGGTTTGTGTGTCGGTTATTTCGGTTTGTCGCTTTATAGATGCTTTGCACAGGCCCCAGATTACAGCCGCCATTGCTAACGTTCTCTTTTTTTACCGAGATGCCGAGCCACTGAAACGGTCGTTGACGAGCCTCCACAAAGGCCAATGTTGTGGAGAAAGACACATTATAATCTAAAATGGCAGTAACCTGGCTTGCAATGGGTGATGGTGTAGTGAAATGAAGGAAATAAGAGGAAACAGCAATTGAAGGTTGGTTATGGCGGCGCCCATGCACAGCAGCTGCATGCAGAGCATCAAGCGGCGCTGACGTCACGGCGCTGCGGTGGCGCTGCCGTCTCGCGATTCCGATTTCTGTGAATGCGCAGTGCCCATACTCGATAGACTTGTTTGTAAGCAGCGCGTTGTTCTATACTAAGCGACAACTAGTTTGTACTACGTTGTTACAGCTATTGGCAACTTTCAGCGATGGTGGTACCGCGATGTGAGAATCGCGCTCCCTGTATACTTCGTTTCAGCTTGAGTCCAGACGCAGCCGATGCTACGAGCGCGAGCGTGTGGCCCTGAACAGTACTTGCATTGCACGAGCGCGCGTGCTTGGCAGGGACGCTGAAAGCCCGGAGCTCGCGCTTGTGGCATCGCCTGCGTCTGGACCCAAGCTGAAACGAAGTATAGCTCCTGGATGATCGGTTTCCAAATGAAGGTTCTTGCTGATTCCTTCGCCTGGCGTAGAATAATCAGGTACGGCTCCTACATCGCTCGAGTTTTACAAAATTAGAATTACTTACGCGCCGCAGACCCAACCTCGTAGTGCTGTTCTACGATGATCATTTAGATGAAAGCCATTGTGTTAGGAGCTAGCCCGCCCCCTTTACCCTCAGGGCAATCAAGTTTGGTGTGACACGCTGCGCCATCTAGCACAAAATGTTTGCAACACTGAGAAGCCCCTTTCGCCAGCCTGCTTACTCCTGGGGCTGTTCACGCATTAATTTCAAGGTGTTAATTCATGCGTTTTTTGGTCTTTTACTCTTAACATTGCTATCGGATGACGCAGACGACCAAACGTCGACGAAGCTGTAGGCACTGTTGCGTACCGGACTGTCGCAACCCTGCAAGCTTGGCAGGCGTGAAGCTCCGCAGGTTCCCGTCGATGCCGTGGAAAATACAACGCCGTCGGAGACGAATAAATGCCGCAAAACGTGTAAAATATGCATTCCGCTCACATTGCCTGACTTGAGATAGATTTATAAATGCGCTATTTGACTCGATATTGGGAATTAATGCGCTCGAAGCCCGGCGTTGTCTTTGGATTCGATGCGATGACTCTGTAGTCAGATCACTCCTTTGACCCTCTCACTGCTCTCCGCTCCGCGGACACATCTTGATCGAACGAAGTTTTGTGGACATTTGATCGTAGTTACCGAAAACCGAAGTGAGCGTTTTCTCTGCTTCGCCGGTTGCCGAGCGGACTGTTATTAGCGCCTTTAGCGTGATCTCAGAGCTGCTCTAAAACAGTTGCTCTTAGAGTGCCTTCATGTGCGCTTCGCATAGAGTGATGCCAACTGCCTGTTTCCCTTTCCCACACCCTCTTCCACCGCCATTTTGTTCCTCATTGTTTCCCCGTGCGCCGGAAAGTGGCCTTTGTGTCCATCGCCGAGGGGGAAAATGCTAATCCTCCCTCCGTGGGTTCCACAACGCTGCTCCGAACTTGTGAGATAAGGTGCTTGTTTCCGGGAGGGTTATAAGCCCCACGGATTATCGCTGAGAACCAAAATGGCTGCTGGTTTGTCGGCGAGTGGTATTACAAAGGGTGGCATCACCCTAGCAAAGCGCACATGAAGGCTCCCTAGTTGCTCTATTTCGACCCGTGTCTATGCGGTTCTAACTGCGTCCCAGCTCCGAAAAAACAATCTACAAGAGAAATTTAAAAAAAAAAGGTTACTTACCCTATAAGAAAAGGTTATCTATGCGGCGTTTATTTGTGTTCAATGTAAAAGTAAACAGCATATTCCATCGACGAGAACGAGCATCAGCCTGCGACGAGCAACTGCATACGACACCGTCAAAACTACAGCCAGCTCGCACGAAAAATACATTCCTTGGACACCATAACCGTCTTCAACACGACGATGAGGGGACTGGAAACAAGCTGATCACCAAAATGAGGTCAGTTATACATGCGGGAAGAGTTCACTTAGAAAAAGGGGGTGGGTGAGGGTGAGAGGGATATCGGGGGAAGGGGGGAGGGGGGGGGCGGGTTATCTCCGCTTTTGTTGAGGAGGGAAGTTCGACGAAGTCTTCGCTTTTGTAATTTTGAGGCGCGCGCAAACAACGTAAAAAATATAAAAAATTAAGAAAATAATCCCTGGAGAAGGGGAACAAGAGGGACAAAGGACAAACACAAATCTCCAAACGCAGCTAGGCACCCTTGCATTTAATTACATTATAATTATAAAAAAAATGAAACTGCCCTTGTCTACTTGCTTTCACTTATATTTGACCGTAATATCAGAACCTTCAATTCACTCCTTCATTCTAGAATGACACAGCCACACACACATGTACATCAATATATTTAACGTTTGATACATTTTTAAAACATTCGGTGGTGTAGTGCGCGACAACACAAAGCTCGGAGTTGGTAAGAACGTAATCTCGCGAGGGTATGCCAACGGCGCTGCCGATTTTAGCCTTTCCAGTGTTGCCTCATTTGGTCACGGTGGCGCTGATGATAAACCGACGGTGGTGCTCTTTGGAACCCTGAAAGTTGCGGATAGCGTAGCTTCCATAGTGCTGCACTGCTGCGAGAGCATGTGGCTTCACCCTGCGTCTCAATCGCGCGCTCTCGCGCAAGAGTTTGGACAGTGTTAGAGCACACGGAAGGCATTCGCGGTGAGACGTCTGGGTATCGCCTCATGGTCAAATTGTTTCACAACCCAGAGTGAGAATATTTCAACTTCCTTTGCCGGTGCAAGCACGTGCAATATCACCAAATTAAGGCTGCTGCACTGCTTGAACTTTGTGCAATAGCTTTTCACAAAACCAGAATATTTGACAGGCCAGTCATTTCTTTTATCACTGAACTCGTACTAAAATTAATTCTGATCATTTATTTTGTGAGTGAATTTGTAACCTTGGCCTTATTTTTGTTAGGTATTAAGCGTAAGACTCCAAAACCAGTCCTACTTTGGGGTTATCAAACTCAACATCTACACCTTAAGGTGTAGATATTTTCCAGTCTCGTAGTTTTGGATAAAATAAACACCCCAGTGACCTAAATAAGACGTTTACGGGTAAAACAGCGCGAACAAGGACACAGGACAGAGAAGATGTACACAGACGGAGCGCTGACTGTCAACTGTTTATTTTTAAATTTTAATTGTGACGATCTTGTGACGGTAATGTGTCGTGATGTAATTTTTGTTTGATGTGACCACGCCGTTGGGCGTTTCTTTAAAAATAAACAGCTGACAGTCAGCGCTCCGTCTGTGTACATCTTTTCTGTCCTGTGTCCCTGTTCGCGTTGTTTTACCCCACCAAAATAAAGTAGTTTATATGTTTTAATTTTTGAGGTAATTAATTCCTCAAGCTAGAATTTTGAAGACCCACGTCTATCACGTCATCACGTTTTTTCTAAAAATTCATGAACTCTAACACACGTACGACAAAACGGCCGACCCGTCAAACAAATCTGACCACATTGAAACTGCGGAATCGGACTCCAAAATTATTGGGGTGCTAATTGCGCACCGGTAATCGCTTAAATTGTGACACGTCGGTAGCTTTGTCGACATTGTGACTCGCTATTAGTTCAGGACGACTTGAGTGTTTTGTTTTGACCACATCCGCTGGAGACGTGGGCTCATAGCGTAAGCTAGTTGCTCCTTTTGCACGGGAACTGGTGTAACCGAGGCTTGTTCCACAGAAAGCTCGAGCATCGTGAAACAAGTGAGCGGTCAGGGATGACAATTTCAGGAGAAAGAAAAATACCACACTGTTTCGAAGCGCAACCACACGCGATTTATTGCGTTCATGTTCAGGTCTGGAAAGCGATCCCATTGTCATCTGTTGGTTCAGAATCGCACTAACCAGGGGTAGGGATTCACCTTAAGGGTGAACGGAGTATTAGCGACTCCAACAAAACGAACGGCACCCAGTGGGAAAACACTGAACTGGCCGGTACAGGTCCTTTCGCGATTTGTGCTCGTCTCTTCTGGCCTTCGTGAGTACATGTTGTCGGTGGTTTGCGCGATAGAACAGTTGTGCAGATGACTGTCGTAACTGTAGTATCAGCTTGTTTCCAGGTTGCTCTGAACGCAACATACGCAACCGCCTGAACCAGACATTCTGCGTTTGCCAACGTTCACCAGCACCGTGCAAGGAGAGTATACAGTCCTTTCATCGCTTCCTCAGAGGAAGTCAAGCCTCTGGAAGCTCGCCTGCGCCAATACATCGCCGCAGGTTCGAAACGTGGAGGATAAAAAGTGGGGCAAACCGTCTTGACTCCAATGCTTGCTTGCTGCTTCCCTGACGTAGTGCATTGATCTGGCACATGGCAAGGCACGACTACAGCACGACCTATTTTCGACCGCCATATTGGACCGACAGTGTCGTCCCTTTTAGGTCGCTGGAGTCGCGCGCGTGCGAACGGCGAGCTTCCACGGTTCTTTGGCAACGTGCATTCCGCACCGCCAAGATTGCCGGTCTCAGCAGCCTATTAAAGGGAGCTCGTTCTGAGTATGTGCTTTAAACATCGCCCTCAAATACATAGCTTGCCAGTGTTGCCATTGCTGGGCACTCACGGTTATTTCTACTTAATGATATCTTCCAACTTCTGCGGTGTGAAACTAACACGGCGAAGCGAACGCCCGTGGTGCATAAAATACTGGCATGGCCGCGAATGACGTCCCATGCAATCTATCTATATGAAGTCCAGTGAATATCTAATATTATCGACTGCGCTTCAACGCGACTGTGTGTACAAGCTTCGCGCAAACGCTCTCCGCAGCGTTCTCCAGCCGCCTGCCGACACTGCACACGTCGCGCTCAGACACAAATGTGTGTATGGGCCTTTACAAACACAGTCACGTTAACGCCAGCAACATCGGTCATCGAGAAAAACAAGAAGAGTGCGACTCACCGACGAGATGAGGGCCGCGCTTTCGAGCCGCAAACGATCGAAGGCGTTCTTCTTCTTTTACTTCAGCCAGGAACGTTGGCGTCATTAAGAAATGTCCACTGAGGAAGTTCAATCCCCATCCCTGCCTATTTCTATCTAGATGAGCATCGTACCGGTATGAGGTCGTCTGTCACTACTACGTGATACACGTTAAGACCCTTTGGCTAACAGACGTATACAGACCTGGCTAATGGCTAAATGTACCACACTTGTGTAGATATACTTCGGCACTCAATGGGCAAATTTCACTACCAAACCTGAGTTTCAGGAATGCACGTGAGTATTCATTCTTTTGGAGGTTAATTATGAAGACGTGATAAAGGTCCCACGGCCCTTCGATGTTTCCTTGAAAGCACTGGAGATTTTTTAATAAAATCTAGAAACATGACCGTTTTAATTGTTTTAAGCGCGTTTCGAGACATTTCTGAAAATAATTGTTTTTAGAAAACAAACGCGACAAAACGTTTGGCCGTACGTACTAGGCGTGCCTCTGATCTTAATTTTAAGACCATGACGAGAAGACTTAATAGTGTTCTATTTGCGCATTGGTGTAAAAAAACTCGTCCTGATAATTTTATTTTTAACGTGTTTAACGAGATGGCAACACTGTACTAAATGCCTCAAACCGAAGATTTCCCTACCGTTTGTTTTTTTTTTCTTTTTCTTTTCGAACTTCGAATTTCGATTGCAATGGTCTGGTGGCTCGGGGATCGGTAGCACGTGTAGCGAAAGCTCGCGCTGTAAAACCCACTTATAGTGGATTATATCTCCCGGCCCTGCCCGTTTCAATCTGGATGAACATCGCACCGGCGTGCGGTCATATATCATACTGCGTGATGCACATTAAAGACGTCAGACTAGCAGCGATAAACCGCGCTGGCTTTCATCTCCAACGAAGACACCAGACGCCCTCGGAGCTGAAGAACTGCCCGCTGTCTAAACATACGCACAACAGAATTACAATTGATGGCTTGGTCAGCACTTTTTGAACGTAGCAAAAAAGAATAACTAATGTGCCCATCAGTGATCGACCCTCGAGGTTCTGTAATTTTGTCGCGAAGCTGCCGTACACCTGCGATCAAGTTAGACCCATCCTTGGTGATGCATCAGTGTACATTATCACTGGCTCACATTATATCGCACTGCATTATCATTATAACCCTCTAGACGGGCCTCACGGGTATTAATTGTACGGGCTGCATGCCTCTTTGTGGCGCTTGCTCTTAGGAGCAAAAATAAATACATACCTTCCTACAACCGAATATTTTGGTTTTATGCGTTACATCAGTGAGGGCCGAACCAGATTTTGACGAACAGTAAGAATAAATGCCATGCATAATAGGGTGTTTAAGTTCACACACACACAGTTGCGCCGAGAAACGAGCGAGTCATTGGCACATCTATGCTTTGTATGAATCATGGAATTTAATTCAAGGAGTAGCTTGGCACGCGACATACGAAGCAGGGATATCCATGGTTTTTCACAGCCGCGTTGCAGTCAGACACAACCGAACACACTCAAACGCAACTCTGCTTATAAGTCTTTAAAAGAGCGTTACCGCTGGCTACCGCGGCCATGGTGTACTGCTCTTGTGAGCGTTGCAAAGCAAGCATCCTTCGAAGTAACAGCGCGGACTCCCGATTGCACTGCCGCTCTCTGCGGTTACGGGATCGCTATGCTCATGCCCAAGTCCTACGAATAGAAACAACCAAAACCGACAAGCCTCAAGCAAATGAAGCACGCGCGCGAGTGTATCTCTGACAGGCCTGTAATCGCTCGTGCTTACTGCAAGAGCACCTAGAGAAAACAAGACTGTCAAAAATATCTTTGCGTGCGTGCTCCACTTGCGTTTGTATGTATGTTTATACAGCTTGAAATTAGTCTGCTTGAACTGGTGACTTGCCTCTCAGCTGTAGATGAACAATATAGCCAGTGCAGTGCAACCACTAGCCTGGGGTCTTTATTGTGACACCACGCAGTAGTGAAACACGACCGAACGCCGGTACGATGCTCATTCAGATCGAAATGGGCGGGGACGGGGATTGATTGCTTCATTTGCTTGAGGCTTATCGGCATCGATTGTTTCTATTTGACGCTCTAGGAAAATAGGGCATAATAAACAACAACCACTTGTGTCCCTTTTCCTTCTTCCACAGGGAGGAATCTTCATGCTTCTCCTTACTTGGTCATATCTTCTTATTTGGTAGCGAAAGTGGACGTCCGGAGAAAAAAAGTGAAAGCCGTTTACAACTCCCTGTAATGCCGAATTAGGAGCGCAGCTCTTGAGGAGGAGTGGGGAAGGGTACTGAGGGGGGAATCATTCGGGGGGGACGTGACCTCGGGGAGCGGGTCACGTGACCTCGTGGGGACCACGTGACCTCGGGGGGGGGGGTTCACGTGACTTCGGGGGGAGTCATATGACCTGGGGGGGTCACGTACGACCCCCCCTCTCCCCAAGGTCCTCTCCTGAGGAACCCGAGGACCTTCGGGAGGACCTCGGGTTCATTCGGGAAAATTTACCCATAATGCACCGCGCGGTTACGCCGACGCCGACGCCGCGACGCCGTTCAAGCCGGAAACAGGCGCCTAAGAGCTGCGCTCTAATATTCCTCGAGGGTACGAGAGTGCAAAACATAAAACAGGAGTCGCATGTAACGCTCAAGCTACGAACAATATTCCTGACAAGCTCAATAGACCCTTTTGAAAGTTTGACCTCTGTTGCAAGCTGTGGAATCCCTGCACAATGACGGATACAAGCGTGAGATATTTGTGTTCGATGGCACTCCAGGTGCAAGAGCATTCGTGCAGCGGGAGCGCAAGCCAAAGGTACAAGCTTGCGCTCGCAGAATTTCTGATTATTACCCAATGTTTCAGATTTCCAAGTTCCGCAATATTGGTTGTTCTGCCATTGTGCAGTAGATCAGCCGACGTCCATCTAAGTATAATATTGTCAAAACAACAACTGACGTTGTTGACGCATGTTACACATATATAAGAGAAATACCCTTGGCAGCAACAAAAAGACTATTGTTTTATTTTTTGTGGCAATTGTCTTAACTAAAATAAATCCTAAAGGTGTCCCCAACGTAATTTCTTGTTTTTACAATATCATGCTAAGGTAAACATTGTTCGTAGAATTTTTATTTAGTTAGCTGACATTACGCTCTCAAGCTTTCGCGCTCTATTTCATCTGCTGGCGTCACATTCTCACAAAGTTTTAGCTTCCTGCGATCTGTAGCTTATTTACACGGACAAAAAATACGATTTTCTCATAAACATTAGGTGCATGCACTGCACGCGCTCATCTCTTCTGTATAAGTAAGTAAAAGTAAATAATCAAAATAAGATAGAACTGTTTGAAAGCAAAGTAGTTTTTTGCTTTCAAACAGTTCAAAGGCTGCAGACGCCAGCACGTGTTGCACGTGTAGCTTGACTTCAGCAGGCTCCTAGTGAAAGGCCTGATGAGACTCTGAAGGCGGGAGTTTTGTTAATTCTAATTTAATTTGAAAACATTAATTGTCTCATGGAGCGAGCCGACGTCATCAGCTTTGAAGCCGCGCCAAACGGCAGCAAAATTCCCCTCTCCCAATGGAGCGAAGTGAAGCCGTGATCTGAAGCCTCTCGGTTTTGAAGCCGCGCAAAAAGCCATGCAAAACGGCCGCTAAATTCTTTCCAAAAGGAGCGAAGTGAAGCCAAAATCTGATGGATAGGCTCCTATTGGCTGGCGCGCGTCATGGTTTCAAGGAACGGAGCCCCCATTGGCCGGCGCGCGTCAGTTTCAAGGAGCGCCACCCACGGCGCTACGGGCCCGCGCCGCAGCGCGCCGGTAAAAGGAAGCGGCGGGCTGCGGGGCCGGGGCCTACCAGAGCTCTGCTCGGGCAGACTCCGGAGCGATGGCACGGCCGATGTCAGCACGGCGCGGCCACGTCGCAAGAGCGCGCGCAAGAACGGCATTCATGCTTTCGCATTCTCAACTCACAAGAAGTGCTTAGCTGTACGTCGAGCCTTTTTTGTATGATATGTGAGCGCGAGTGGACAAACGCTTGCATGTGCTACAAGCGTGGCTCGTAAGCACCCTAAGATCGTGCAGGGCTGAACAGATACCTTAATATGTATTTAGAAATACAAAACTACTTCAATACATTGCAAAGTCGGCTAAAATACTCATACCGAAATATACATATTTCATGAAACATTATTAAAGACGTTTTAATTATCTGTTGACCTGGTTGGGTAGCTAGTGGATATGAAAAACAAAAAGATGCATAATGTATATTATTTTAAACAATTAAAGGATATTTTCTTGACCAACAAACAAGTGCTTACTGTATGATGCAAATTGAACTCTAGACGCTTGCGTTTTGGCACCCGAACCAATTTTTTTGTAAATTTATTACTTCCCGTTTTTCGAATTGGTGAAAGAACCAAGCGGGCCTTTAATAGATAGAAAATACCTTTCAACCAAAAGTAATTAAAGGTTAGACTTCTTTTTTTTTACATTTCTAATTTTAGTTAAAAACACATGGACCTCTAAATAAGTTTAGTGTTTTGATAACTAAACTAACCTCGAGGGTTCACTGTGCTCTTGTCCGTTATGAACACATATTTCAACAGTCATCTTACTATACCTCGGTAGAATGAACCGGTGCTATCTTATCTGTCTTGACTAATTCAATCCCCACCCTTGTCTGTTTCGATCTGGATGAGCATCGTACCAGCTTTAAGGGATACTTCAACAAAATTTGAAATATTCCAGTCGTGTTCAAAAATAGGTTGGATATGATCCACAATATCCGTAAATGACAATCGCACGTTTGTATTTTGATCCTGGTGGCTGTATTTTTCGTTATAAACGGCCCACTCTGGCAAGTGCTCGGAGAAGGCCCAGCTTAGAGCACGTGACATCCAACGCAATCGTGACGTAGGTCGTCTCAAGACGAGCAAAGCTACGGCGAGGCTGACGTCGAGAGGATGGCCTAGTCGTTCCAGCCACCGAAGCGGCTGCTTTTGTACGAATTTTGAGTGACGGGTTAATCTTCTATAATCTTGTACGGGGGACAATAGCGACTTCTGCGACACACAAAAGGGATTCTCGGGAAGAGGGGAGTTCCTCCTTCCCCCTTTTCTCGTCGTGGCCGGAAGCGAGACGACCTCCGTCACTAGCTGTCAAGGTTCCTAGACGAGCATTACAAACGAGGCGTTAGCGACATCCACCAGGTGCTCTTTGCTAATCGTTTAATTCGTTTTAAAATTCCTTTTCGAGACTTTTTTAACAAGATATTGGTATGTTCCATGTGATACTGCTCTTTTGAACACATATAGACCAAAAAATGAGCGCCGAAATTTTGTTGTAGTATCCCTTTAAAGACCCGAGGCTAGAGGATTTCCTCCACAGGTTAAATTGCTCACCTACAGCTGGGAGACAAGTCGCCCGTTGAGGCAGACTAAGTTCAGGCTGTATAAACATACCCACAACCACTTTTTTGTTTGTTTTTGGTTGCTTGCCTGAACTGAGTTTTTTTTTTTACGTGTTTGCGTTTGTCTTGCAAACAGGAGCGTAAATTCATTCGAAGTCCGGGGGAGGGGGGGGGGTGTACAATTTACAGTGGCCATCATCTTAAAAGGGCCCTGCAAGGACTTTTACTGGTTTTTAATTTGCACCGAACCTGAGCGCACTGAACGTAGAAACTTAATGAAACTTTTATTTTCTCGAATTTCGCTTTGTTTTAAAAGTTATAGGCATATTAAAGAGTACTGAAACAAAAATTGAAATTTTCAAATTTCGTTCGGAAATGGGTCAAGCATGACGTGTAATAACCGTAATTCATAATCGCACGTTTGTATTTTGAACGATTGGCTATATTTTTCGTTCCAAACGGTGCACTCGAGCGAGCGCTCGAAGAGAAGCGAACGGAGGGCGCGATGCGTCATGGGATATCCGGCGCAAACAAAAACAACAAAAAAGACTCCCCGCATCCGTGACGTAGCAAGGCTGGCGGGATTATGAGCTTTGCCCTTGGTGGCGTTGTCAGCGTTGTGGTGCGCTAGACCGCGTTTCCCCCTGCGCTAGCCCTCCGCAGCCCGCTGCGCTAGCCGGAACTCTACAGTCAAGGCCATGAGCGCGCAGGCGCAGTAGCGGCTTCTTCGTTGCGGAGGGCTTAGCGGAGGGGGAAATGCGGTCTACGAAAACTCCCTAATAGCGTCAGCGCGTTACAACCGAGCCGTTCGAAGTGCCCGTGGGGTGACGAGCGTGTGGCTGGCCCAAGGAGCACGTAGCTTCCACAGCACTGTCAGCTTAGGGCTGAACGGGGTGGGGAAAGCAACTTTTGTCCGAGTTTTGAGCGACTGGCTAATCTTCTAGGGGGAGAATGGCTGCATCCGGCTGCACAAACGAGGGTCCGAGAAAGGAGGAGAGTCCACCCTTTCCGCCTTCTTGGACTGTTTGGTTCAATGCGCGATTTGTGAGTTGAGGAGGAAAGCTAAGAAGGAAAATGTTGAAATGCCAAAGAGCGGCGCTGCGCCAGAGGAATCTGCTACGTCACGACTACGTAGCAGATTCCACAACGTTGCTAGACTACCTCCCAAATAGGCTCCGATGCATCCACCAGGTGCACATTGGAAGATCGTTTATTTAGCTTTAAAATTAGTTTTCTTGTGCCTTTCAACGGAAGACTGGTGTTTTTGAGGTTAGGGTGCAACATGCAACACATTCAAGCTAGAAAATGAGCGCTGAAATTTCGTTTCCCTACCCCTTTAAAATTACAAAAACAAGCACAAAAAATAGCCTCCTTCATGACGTCCTTGGTCGCTTGAGTGGCCGTAAACTAGAGGAGGCGTAGTGAGCTCAGCGAGCGCTGACGGCTGCCGCACTCCGTGTCGACGGCTCGAGAGGGCGCCACTAAAGCATTTTCTGGATAGGCTAGCTGAATGAAGCGGGCAGCCAGGGTGGCTCGCATTGCATTTGCGTCGCGATTAAACACTAATTCGGCATGACACTTCATTGGCCACAAACGACAGCAAACACGGGGTCAAGATCAGTTCAGAACGGGAGCCACTTCGCGCTGCCACACCGCCAACCGGCCAAACCGCAAGCCAAACCTGCTCGCCACCGCAGCGCCGCCGCGTGCATCCGGGACCTTTCTACGCTCGCCGCTGGTCGGTGCCTGATCCCACTACCCCTTTATAGCTCAAGATCGGCGGCGAACAGTTCGTGGCCCCAGCGCACCCCGAGCGCCCGACCTGCATGCGCAGCTGCGAGCATGCAACTCGTTTGTTCCGGAAAAATTCTGCGCCATCTATGAGGAAAAGGCTACAAATAAATCTCAACTCCGCTTTCCATCTCGCTCCACTCTATGGAAAGCGGAGTCGCAATTGCGCATGCGCGACCCGCTCTGGGATTTGAGCGTGGAGCGTCAGCTCCGCTCTCCTCGCCGTTTTAGGAAGCGTGCTCCACTCTCAGTAAAGTTTCAGTAGATGGTGCTTTTCTGGAAGGGCCTTCGAAATGGGAGCCCGTTACTTGAAAGCATGTTTGGGGGCGCGCTTTCCGGTATGAACCTCGCTGCACTGAGATGGCTGCGTAGACTGTTTGAAACGGCGTCCTCCAAAAAACGTTTCACGGTGGGCGAGAACCTCTGGCTGCTTCGAGAACTCGTTGGCCGCAATCCCTTCGAGGCCCCTAAATAGGGGGAACAGGTCCTGCCTTGTCGAAGCCAGGGGGCGTGATTTTTCTGTGCGAGCAGTCTGCGAACGGACAGATAATTTGTTAGGTTACTCAGGCACTTTAGGCAGCAAGACACTGCAAATTAGGGAAAGTGAGTGCTTCTTTTATATTTGATCTTTTTTATTTTCCCAATGACATTAGCTTTTTCTTGTTCGTGTGCTTCGGTTTGTGATAAGGTATGCCTTAGTGTTTATGTGCACTGCGCGACACTGTTAGCGCGAACAATCAATATCCTGTTTTTTTTTATGTTTTCATCTTAAATTCGAGGAGCTGACATCAGCCTATTGGTGTGGAAAAAAGCGCTCGTTTGGGGCACTAATCTGAGCGACAAAATTTGGGCGCTCTCAATACCTGTCAAAGAAATAAACCACAAATAAACGCGCCTTTATCGTGTTCGTGTTAACAGTGGCGCGCAATGTATACGTATCTGCCTTGTGGGATGACATGAAACCATTTTGCATCGCTACACTTCTTTTTCGTTCTTTTTTTTTTTTTTTGCATGTTTTGAAAGTGCGTTTTTTGCCTCTAGCTCCTTCCTCATCCTCACTTGTGCTACGGTCATTTCTATACGTGCAGTGGAAGGCCACGCAATGCAGGCTGTTTTTTACAATGGTGAAGCCAGCAATAACAGTGTAATTTGATCAGATGCAATATTCACACGCACATCTGAGAAGTAAAATGCTAATTTTTAGTAAGTGCTGTTTTCCTCAAATGTTTCTAGATGCCTCTCAGCATAGTTGGACAAGTATTTCGCGCAGGACCAAAGCTTGGATATGATTCAGTGTTATCAGCTTACACATTTTAATATTGAGCCAAACAAAACACCGAAAAACAAGCTGAGCCCCCTGCATAATGCCCGTGGTCTTGGTAGGGTCTGTCCAGCTGGCAAAGTATGCCGTTTGCGCACGTCACTGGCTGGTACTTCACAACGAGCACCCTCTTGTGACCAGAAAAGTGTGGCTTCTGATTCTTTGATGGACTGCAAATGGGCGGGCAGTGCGGTCAACAAAACCCCAACAGTTGTCCAGAGGTGCTCCGTTGTCTTTGACGGCCTAATAGAGGCAACAGAAAGGCCCTCTTACAACACGGCAGTATTTAAACATCACCAATACATGTGGTAGGAGACTTGTTACTCATATGAGATAAAGTGTATTTCCATGGTATATGCTTGTAAAAAATGTGTATTGTAAATTTAAAAAAAAAGTCTAGCTGATCAGTTTCTACATTAATTTCATCAAAGCTCTCAGCTGGGTGTAGAAGCCCGAAACAACCCCTTCCCGTTTGAACCCGTCCCGTTTTGACCCATTCCTCGAAACGACCTTCCTTCCTGTTTGAACCGTCCCGTTTCAACCCATTCCCTAAATCGCCCGTTCCATTTGAACCTGTCCCGTTCCAACCCGTCCCCCAAACGCCCTTCTTATATGAACGCTGCAGCAGAAACACGCTACGTTTGAGCCCGTCCCGTTTAAAAAGCCATTGGCATAAAGCCCGCACATCTCACCCCTTCGCGAAAAGTCTCCACCGTTTTAACTCTGGTTTGCGACATATATTCTGCTTAAGAATAGGCTCCGAGATGCTGTTAATGTAATTAATGCAAAGCTAAAAAATGCAAAAGGTACTCCAAAAAGCCGACAGGTGTCCTCCCGCACGGGTCAGGCGAAACGTCTAATGAAATTGTTTTTTCTGTTGTTTCGGGTCGGTAGCGGTTCTTTTAACCATTTAATGCAAAGGTGCCGGCGAGCTATTTATTTATGTTGTGGACCAGCTTATTATTATCAACATATTTTAAACATAATATCATCAGCAGACTAGCTCCAATGAAAGATATTTCTCATTGAACCACGTGAAATGTTTCTTTCAAGGTGGTCCCCGAAATGCGGAACTACGAAACGGACTATGTACGGTCGCCGGTCGTATGAGCTCCCCGGCCGAACGCCGACCGGATCAGCGAAAATCCCGCACGGGGCGCGTCCGAGCATTGCCGCGTTTTGGGAGCCGGGCTGTGGGACCAAACCATTCTGTTATCAAAGGGTGGACGCGCGCTTTTATGAAGTTCCAGCTTTTAGAAGCGTGTATCACAAAACATGGTTGATTAGAATTGCCGTCTTCGGGCATTGGCCAGTGTTCGGAGATGATGTTGATAACTGCTCATAAACTGGAGCTTGCTTTAGGCGTAGATAAAGCAGCGGTGTTCGATCGATGCTTACAAATGTAAAACCCTATGTTTGATATGATATTAGGCATGACAACAATGATCCCTCGGAGCCGAAAGTATGAGAGGTAGCAGAATTTACCAATAACGAAAAGAGAACACACTACTGAGCGCAAAACAATAAAGACTCCTCGATAAACGTTCTGAAAAAGTGCCTGAATCATTATTCTGCGTCGACAGAAATATTTTTTATCTATAGCACATCATATAGATTAAATAAATTATTTCAAAATCGCTTAATCATTAGTCTCAGTCTAGGTTTAAGAAAGATTGTAAGAAGGGCTGAGCGTAGGTTACTCTTCGGGTAGGAAATCGCTAAAATGACAAACCGGTTTCGCAAATAAAAATGTAGCATAGAACACGTCGAGATATTATGCAGTGAATGACTTCGATCAGCCGTCTGCGTTTACCTACAACCGCAGATGGGAGTGCATCGGCCGTGCTTCAGATTCACGTTCCAAAACGCGGAATGCTATCAACTTCCTGCGTCCAGCCTTTGATAACGGAATGGTTTGGTCCCAGCAGCCCGGCTCACAGAACGTGGCAACGCTCGACGCGCCGCATGCGGGATTTCTGCTGCTCGCGTCGGCGTTCGGCCGGGAACATCATGTCATTGAGCGACTTTACACTACGCGAGCAATGTTATTCACGCGAGACGCGATGGCTGGCGACTTTTTAAATGTTACTTCGAAATGGTGATTTAGAAGGTACCAAATTGTACCGGCTTAAGGTTGAGTGGCCTAGACGAGCGCTTCCAAAGAAATGGCGTAATGCTCGCGGCAATCTCCTGATTTTTGAAGACAAGCGGCGAAAACAATCGTTGGTTCGCGCTTAACAATTGTGCCGCGCTCTGTGCTGGTAATGGCAGTCTTAGAATAAGGTAGGCGAACGCACTGTAGTGGCGAGTGGCGTTGAGCTTCCGGTTTTATATCGCGACGCTATTTTTAGGTTACCCAAAGCGCTTGCTTACGTCATTCCTAAAACTTCACTTTGAGTGAACAGGATATTTTTGAAGAGTGAAGAGAGTCAGACAAGTTGACAGGCATACTGGTGGCGACTTCGTTCTCTAACTGGGTTCAAGCACAGAACCCTCGCTCTCGCAGGGAAGGGTTTATAAACTACAAATTGCTATCGCCTTTGTTGAGGAAGTCGAGCAGGAGTAATCGCATTATCAGAAAGGCGGCGCTCAGATTTTGATAGTTCGCGGCTGTCCACTGGCCCGCACGGCACCACCATTTGCAAGCTGCTGCAAGAGATATTTCTTGTCAAGAGTTGATTAACGTGGAAGTTTGGGCTAGTTGGTGTGGAACACAATTAAAGACTGCTGCAGCTTGCAAATACGATGGACAAAGTAAGCTGAGACCGACGGAGTCACGCAGCGCTGTATCCTGTCGGTTGCCGCTCGCTTTGATCTTGTAATCTCAATTGCGTTGTTTTGTTTTTAGATATGTCTTGTCAGAGGCTGATCCCGTTTGATCAGATCGATTTAATGTTCGGAGTGAGCCACTCCTGACACAGGTTTTATCTTTCGGTGCCGTGTCTCCCAAAATTGTTTCGGGAGAGGGAGAAGTGGAGGCGAGCAAGGAGAACGAGACATTGCACACTTGAACTGGCCGAAGCGGGAAAGTCGTTTCGGGATTAGGCCGAAATAGGGAAGGATGAAACGAGAAGGTCGTTTTGAGCCGGGTCGAAACGGGAGGAAGTTTTCAAACGGGAAGGTTTAGCAGATTGGGAATGGGTCGAAACGGGAACCACCCGCTCTCACAGCTTTGTGAAATTCAATACGAACAAAAACTCATGAAAATTGTTTTAATCTACCATTATTGCTCTAAAATCCAGCGTTGCGTTCGCTAAATTTGCATTGCTTATGCCTGTGTGGTTTTCACCAGACAAAAACCTGACGTGAAATATTCTTTCGACCGTTTTTTGGTAACTCTTTTCAAAACACCACCAGGCAACATTGGCGGCCGCCATACTTTGCGAGACTTGTGATTAGAACCTAGTTTATATAAAGCATTGACGCAGCATTCGCGTCTAATACATTTAGAATCGTATCAGCGACAAACAATGACGCAGCTCTCTTGCTCCCTAGATGTTTTCTCAAGATAAGGTGGCCTCGAAGAATAGTGGCAGCATGGCATGCACTTTTAAAAAGGGCGTATTGAAGTCTCTATTATTTTATAAATCTACCAAAGAAATCCAAGGCGAACATTTCCGGAGGAAAGTTAAGCAATCTAAAGCTTTCGCGTGAATTTGATGAGATAAAGTTGAGGGGAACAGTTTATTTGATGCGGCTTGAGCGCGCTATGCTCGTGGACAACTTTCAGTGGAATTTTGGACGAGAGGGCGCCTGCACAGGCTCAATTTGCCTTCCAGCACGCGCACCCGTACCTCTGACTGCATAGCCATACAAGGTCCTCAAAAACACGACGATTTTACCGACACCGTCCTAATTACAAAAAAAATGCTCGATCAAAAAAAAAAAGATTGGGTTGTGCGTATGTTTATACAGCCTAGAACTTGGTCTGCCTCAACGGGCGACGTGTCTCCCAGCTGTGGATGAGAAATTTAGCCAGTGCAGTACAACCGCTAGCCTGGGATCTTTAACGTGCATCACGAAGTAGTGATTTACGACCGTACGCCGGTACGATGCTCATCCAGATCGAAACGGGCAGGGGTGGGGATTGAACCCCGGATCCTGGGTTCGTCAGCGCGAGCTTTCGCTCCACGTGCTCCGAGCTGGTGTGAGCTAGCCCACTCAGCCGCCGATCCTTTTCTCGTTTCTTCCTTTTCGACAAATGTTTATTTACAGGTTAAAAACGTAAGCAGCAAGAAGGGGAAAATGAGGTATATACATATGTTAGAGCAAAAAAAGAACGCTACGTAATTTAGACATTTCATTCAATGACCCAGGTTACAACATTGTTAAACAGTGCTATAATCCTGAGCTCTGGATGTGTAGTATTACACTCGAAGATCTTAAAAAATATATTAGAGTGAGCCACGTGCGAAAGGGACAGATAGTCTTCCCGAAGCATAACAATTTAGTGCTAGATTCTTACCTTATACCAGATCTTTTTTTTTAATTTCAACTGGTACTAAAGTTGTAATAGTTCAGTCCAATTTGTTAGCAAAGTGTCGCCACGCAGGTTTAGGGTTCAGTATGCACTGTGTTATGTCTACTCTTGACCACCATAGCGCATGTAGGCCTAAAACCATGATTATCACCGTCAGGTCTGTCAGCGTCCTTTTGCAGTGCAGCTGCAGGAATTTCAAAGTACACCAACTAATCTGCAAGTCCATATAAAAGAAATATTGTAATTCGGCCCAAAAAATGTCTGCATTAGAACAAAAAATAAACACACGCTCGAGCGTTTCTTTTTTACCACATAAGTCACAATTGCGTGACCATGGCACGAAGAAACCCTTGCCCTTCTGCCACTTCCACTTCCATGTGGAACCACTTCCATGTGGAACTTGAAAAAGAAGTATTTCGATGATGTGGTGACGGGCAAACACTATAGACGATGAAATACGTCATTGTCGGTTGGCAGGTTTGTCAAGGGTCTGTAAAGTGGAGGAGAAATCAGCGCAGAGACTGTAGCCCAATAGAGTTGCTTACGGTTGGTTTTCAGAAGAAAGTACCACGAAAAAATGTTTTGCATCAGGCGGATTGATTGAGCGATCTCTTTGTAAAAGAAAAGCACTCGAGGAAACAGTGTAGGGGTAGCAGTAGTGACTTGCCATGTCAAACGTTGCGATGCACCGAGGTGGTGAAAAGCAAACAGGTATGAGGGGGTCATGCTGATCCCGGAATAGAAAACGATGAATGACGAGCTTTAGGCCGACAATGATGAGACCTAAGCCTCCTTTAGCAAGACTTAGAAAGAGGTTTTGACGTCGCATTCGCTCCATGAACGATTTCCATATAAAAACCGCCCAGGAACGCTGAACTTTATCTGCCGTGGTAGTAGAGAATGGGATCACTTGCGCAGAATAGAGGATGGGCTGGATATGATATGGCGTTGCACAGGTAGCTTCTTCTAAAAAAAGCTGTGCCGGGATTTCCATGGAAACAGCTTCGCTCCTTGGGCTCCGAATCCCGATGCGCTTCTTCCATAAGGACGCCGCAATTGCACAAGTTCTAAGTTAGTCCCCAATTAAGTAGGTCGTCACTGATTCTGTACCATAAACTTAGAAGGTAAAGTTTCCCAATCTTCAAGCCAGGCACCGCATGACTTCTTTCGGTTCAAAGAAGAACCGGAGTATTTGCTATAACTCTCTACAAGTTCAAGAGAAATCTGACCTCTTTCTTGGATGAACATACAAAGGTAATGTCATCGGCATATGCCAGAACTTCAGGACGTGTTCGAAACTGGAATCCAGCGATCGAAGTACTGTGAAGTACAGTGCCACAAAGTGGTTCTAAATATAAAGAAAACAGGAGCGGTGAAAGCGGGCAGCCCTGCCGTACTGATCTGCGCACAAAATAGAGGTTCCTATAATCCCATTGATGACAAGTTTCATTGTGATATCCGTGTAAATGATCGAAATCCATTTCTCATTGTAATCTTCCAGTTCACAGTGTCGTATAATGGAAAAAAGAAACTTCCGGTCGACTCTATCGAACGCTTATGTCCAGCTGAAACGCAGCTACGTGAGCATATCATTGTTCTGCAGCTTCGCACATGATGCGCATCAGGTGAAGGTTGTGTGTGACGAAACGACCTTTGAAGCCATAGCTTTGGTGGTGGCCTCCAACGATGTGACGAAGTCCTATCTCAAGTTGTCGTGCCAGTATTCCTGTAACAATTTTATAATCCGAACAAAGTAAGCTGATGGGACAAAATCGGATACTTCTGGTGCTCCCTCATTAGGGGCTTTCTGTGGTATTAATACTACGTGACTTTTCCTCATTGACGGTGGCAGCAGCTTTCGTTTTCTGATATCTTCTAAATACGTGCACGAGGCAAGCTCCAACAATATCCCCAAATGTTTTATAAAATTCAGCACCAATGCCAACAAGACCAGGACTCTTGTTAGTGGGAGCTCTTTTATCACTCGCTGTATCACTCTTGGTGTTATGGGAGAGTTTAATATGTCCTCGCACTTCTTCTGGAACCTTAGGGAGTAAGGAGAGCACCTTCTCTGGAATATCGAACAAGGTTTCCGTCCTTGCAAACAGGGTCGCTAAACTCGTCAGACACAACTTTCTTTGTGTTATGACATAGCGGGGGAGGAGCTGAAAGATTGCTGCGAAGTTTTCTTTTCTCACAAACCCGCAGATCCGTATATCTTCGTGACGTTTTTCATTGTAAGGGCGAAAAATCCCTACTACTCCCTAGGCGCCGAGCTAGAGCAGCACGAGAAAGCACGCGGAGACGAACGTGGTTCGTACACGTATAATGTCACGATGAAGATTATCAGCTGCGACCTTGATGGTCTCTAAAAAGCACAGCGGAGGCTTGGGTAATTGCATTCTAAAATCGACACCGTCAAAGTTGATAGTCTGGCATCGTTCTTATCTCCGCCGATAAAGCAGAATTTACTAAAAAAACGTCCCTGTCGTCCCTTTTATTTATCTCGGCCTTTTGAATTTGATCAGAGTGTAGCCCGACGTGGCTAGATAACAACCAGCCGAGTAGCATTGTCCACTTTTGGACGGATTTGGCTTCCGGGCAGTTGTCCCCCATCAGCGGGAGATAAAATAATTTTATGATAGACTTTCAAAGATTAGCCAAACTGGGATTAATTCTGCATTCATCAACTGAAATAAGAGTAATGTCAGTTTGTCAATATTGACGGTGATGTTTCGAGAACGCGAGAACACCAAGCTTTCTTCGTACACAACCAAACTTTTCACCGTCGACTCGAACACGCACCATCAAATTTGTCGTTCACAACTGATAATCCTGACCCTGACGTCAGAGTTATGAACTATAAAAGGACGTCACTGAACGCGCCTGCACACAACGAGCCCTGGCACGAGCCTCTCGATTGAAAGTCTGCCATGGCCGCTCGTAAGTTCATGGAACGCGCCCCGTTTTAAAGGGCCCATGAATCGAATTTTGGGTTGGGATGAATGATTTTAAATTGGGACTTTACTAATCGCATATCGTTTAGTTGGCCAAAAGCAAAGAGGCTAGAATGTCAAAAGCCAGCTTTTCTGTACGAACATTTGAAAATATAGCGGACTATTTTGTACCTTCTTGCCTTCGAAAGCTCTCCGCCTGTTTCACTGTGATACATCCGCGGTTCCAAAGGCGCGTCACCGGCGCCAAACTGACGTGCAGCAGAGCCCAGCTCACGGATTGGACACGAGAACTGCGTCACTCGGACGTATGCGCTCGTCAACAATCAATCCGTCGACGAATATTTGGATTCGCGTTTGTGGCCAATGAGTGCCCTGAGAGAACTTATCGTCACTGGGGAAAGACAAGTTCTATGGTCGTGCATAAAAAGCACGGTGGAAGCTGGAGTCATCGCACCGGTGACGAAGGAATGTCACGACCACGATGATTTCACAATTCGCATTTGAGTTGAGGATTAAAGCTAAGGAGGAAGAAGTAGGAAAATCGTTTCATGACCCCTTTAATTCCAGAATCTCTAGAACCATAATTTCGAAAATTGCACGCTGTGCTGTTCCTCGTCATCGCTCAGTTAGAACGCCTCTAAGCAGGGTCGTCGAAACAAAAGAACGGGGATGGAGGCGATTCACCCCCCCCCCCCCAAGTGGCGTCGAAAAAGGGAGCGCAAAAGGCATAAGGGTGTAAAGAGGGGGGAGGGGGGGGAGGGATATCGCCCCAGCCCCGGACTATAGCATTTCAGAGAGTTATAATAAAAAAAAAAAGACAGACGTTTGCAGTTCTCTGTAATGTCGAATTAAAGCGCAGCTCTTGAGGAGGAGGAGGGGAGGGTACGGAAGGGAGGGTATGCCCCTCCACCCCCCCCTCTCTTCCTATCCTGCTTGCCTCTCACTTAGCGGGGAAACCTAATTGATGTTAAAATTACGTGACGTCAATTTCCCCGCTAAATTTAGTGAAAAAACGTCCCATAATGCAACGCGCGCGCGGTTACGCCGACGGCGACGCCGATCAAGCTCGAAACGGGCGCATAAGAGTTGCGCTCTAAGAATTCGGGGGAAGGGATATCCCCCTTCTTCACTACTATCACCCCATCCTCTCTCTCTCTCTCTCCCGAACAATTTCTATGGCCCTTCCTTACCCCTATTTGAGTGTGTGTTTGTGTTGGTTATACCTTTTTTTCCCCCGTTCCACGGCTTTTCCTCGCCATTCCCCCTCGCCCCCTCATCTCTCAGACATTACCGACGTCTCTATACATAACGCTTGTGGGTGACCCCGGTGGCGTTGTTAACAGTGGCGGAAGATGAGCTCTAAGACCGCATACACCGCGCACGGCTCCACAATATCACAAAGTTTAATCTTCGCCTCGATTCCGAAGCGAAGATTTTGGCCTCAAATAACTCCTTCCCAAAGTTGTGAAACGTCACTTTGTCGTCACCAATAACTTCCACAAACGACAATCTTGCGGCGACAAAGTTCAGAGTATTTACAGCCCGCCTAGGTACAATCTACGTTTCATTGATTCTATCGCGGCGTAGGGATGTAGGGACACGCAGGCGCGACGTCATCAGTGCAGCCCGTTCAATCGGCTGGCCCCACGGTGTTGCTCGCGCGCGCTCCGATGAAGCTCGCTACAACTTTGTGCCTAACATTCTCGCTGGAATTCGAGCACCGAGAGAGCTTGGATGATTGACATCTCGTCCCGCGTGACGCCAACGTCGCGAGTGTCCAATCAGCACGCTCTGCGAACTTCGTGCCCAACTTTGTGTTTGACGAGTTTAGCGACCCAGGTCTCCATAGCAAAGTTCTCAAAAGCTTTTATGGAGACCTGCATATATCTGATTGTGTAGAGGCTATTGAACCTTTATGATGAACAACAGTGATAGCATTACGCTTGCGTCGGAGTCTTTCGAACGTGTAAAAAACTTTAGATGGTCGTTCCTCGTGTTCTAATGTTAGCTCTCAACTTCGAATGAGCGCTTCGCAGTGTCGCTGTTCCATAAGCTGTTGCAATTGTTTTTAGAGCGCAGCTCTTAGGCGCCCGTTTCCGGCTTTAAAGGCGTCGCCGTTGGCGTCGGCGTCGCCGTCGGCGTAACCGCGCGGTGCATGATGGGTAAATGTCCCCGCTAAATTTAGCAGAAAATTTTCCCCGCTAAATCTAGCGGAAAATTTTCCTCGCTAAATCTAGCGGAAAATTTTCCCCGCTAAATCTAGCGGGAAATTTTCCCGCTAAATCTAGCGGGAAATTTTCCCTGCTAGATCTAGCGGGAAATTTTCCCCGCTAAATCTAGCGGAAAATTTTCCCCGCTAAATCTAGCGGAAAATTTTCCCCGCTAAATCTAGCGGAAAATTTTGCCCGCTAAATCTAGCGGAAAATTTTCCCCGCTAAATCTAGCGGAAATTTTCCCCGCTAAATCTAGCGGGAAATTTTCCCCGCTAAATCTAGCGGGAAATTTTTCCCGCTAAGTTTAGCGGAAAATTTTCTCCGCTAAATTTAGTGGAAAATTTTCCCCGCTAAATCTAGCGGAAAATTTTCCCCGCTAAATCTAGCGGGAAATTTTCCCCGCTAAATTTAGCGGGGAAAATCCCCCCTCCTCGAGGTCACGTGACCCCCAGGCCACGTGACCCCCCGTCCCCGAGGTCACGTGACCCCCCTCCCCGTGCCTTCCCTCCTCCTCAAGAGCTGCGCTCTAATTCGGCGTTACAGGGAGTTGTAAACGGCTTTCACTTTTTTAACAGATGTTCAGAAGCATCGAACTACAAATTTTTGTAAGGGTATGATGCGCGCCAGACAATGGGACCTATCCATCAGATTTCGGCTTCACTGCGCTCCAGTGGGAGAGGGAAACTAGGCGCCGTTTGGTTAGCCTTTTCGCGCGGCTCAAAGCTGGGAGCCATCAGATCGCGGCTTCACTTGGCTCCATTGGGAGCAAAAGGTTTAGGTGCCATTTGGCGCTGTTTCAAAGCCGATGATGTCCGCTCACTACATAAAACAATATGCTTTCGAATTAAAAAAAAACGTGTCCTATTTGAACAGGTATGCTTGCGGCACGGTTGCGGAAGACCTATCGTTTCCTCACGTCCCCGAAGCATTCACCCCCAATCGGTCCCTGATGTCTTCGACAAGCAGTTGTCGCAACCAACGAGGTAGAGGGGCTTAGAGTGATAAACCGGTATTCCGTTCACCAGGAAAAAAGTTACCCCCACCTGGCTGCGCGCCATGTCGTACCATTCTGATCACTAGACACGTGACCGCACCAAATCATGAGGCTTCTAAGCAAAATTGAGCCGAGATTTGTTTGTGATCTCTGTAAACAACATGATAAACAATTTTTAGAGCGCAGCTCTTAGGCGCTCGTTTCCGGCTTGAGCGGCGTCGCTGTCGGACGTAACCGTGCTGTGCATTATGAAAAAAGTGAAAGCCGTTTACAACTCCCTGTAACGCCGAATTAGAGCGCAGCTCTTGAGGAGGAGGAGGGAAGGGTACGGGGGGGGCAAGTGACCTCGGGGGGGGGGGAGGGGAGTAACGTGACGTCATCAATGACGATGACGATGCGGATGCCGATGACGTCATCAGTGACACTGATGAGGTCATCAGAGATGATGACGATGCGGATGCCGATGACATCATCAGTGACGTCACTGATGACATCATCGGCATCCGCATCGTCATCGTCATCACGTGACCTCGGGGGTCACGTGACCAGAGGGTCACGTGACCTGGGGGCCACGTCACTGATGACGTCATCGGCATCCGCATCGTCATCGTCATCATCACGTGACCTCGGGGGTCACGTGACCAGGGGTCACGTGACCTGGGGACCACGTGACCTGGGGACCACGTGACCTGGGGGTCACGTGACCTCGGGCGGTTACGCCGACGGCGACGGCGACGCCGACGGCGACGGCGACGGCGACGCCGCTCAAGCCGGAAACGGGCGCCTAAGAGCTGCGCTCTAAAATGTCCCATAATGCACCGCGCAAGCCCCCCCTGAGGTCACGTGACCCTCCTCGAGGTCACATGACCCCCCCCGAGGTCACGTGACCCCCTGAGGTCACGTGACCCTCCTCGAGGTCACATGACCCCCCCCCGAGGTCACGTTGAAGAATGACGGGAGGAGGAGGGGTATACCCTCCCTGAGTACCCTTCCCTCCTACTCCTCAAGAGCTGCGCTCCAATTCGGCGTTACAGGGAGTTGTAAGCGGCTTTCACTTTTTTTATGTTCCTAATACCTACCTTCAATAAATACGCCTGGGTGTTGTTCTTCTTCAGTGACGAGGGATTGTAAAGCATCTACAACAGCCAGTTCTTCGGACTTTTAGAGCGCAGCTCTTAGGCGCCCGTTTCCGGCTTAAGCGGCGTCGCCGTCGGCGTAACCGCGCGGTGCATGATGGGTAAATTTCCCCGCTAAATTTAGCGGAAAATTTTCCCCGCTAAACCTAGCGGAAAATTTTTCCCGCTAAATCTAGCGGGAAATTTTGCCCGCTAAATCTAGCGGGAAATTTTCCCCGCTAAATATAGCGGGAAATTTTCCCGCTAAATCTAGCGGAAAATTTTATCCGCTAAATCTAGCGGAAAATTTTTTTCCGCTAAATCTAGCCGAAAATTTTTCTCGCTAAATCTAGCGGAAAATTTTCCCCGCTAAATCTTGCACGTAACATGGAACATGGGATGCTCCAGAAAGTACGAGGAAAATATATAACTGTGTCAAACCAACGCTTACAAAAAGAAGAAAAAAATACTTACCTTGTTTTAAAGTTTAAAGGGGCGATGCAACACTTTTTGTACTTTGCGCAAATACCGCTTAGAACGGATCCCTGACGTTAATGACCTATGAAACACGCGTTCGTTTTTCACCCCACGCAATAGAAGTCCCAGAAAAAAATTAAAGAAAAACGAGCAGCGTTCACCCCCTCAACTCGCAGCCAGAACAAGCGGCCACGTGACCTGGAATCGATTATATGCCGCCAACGCTGATCATAGCCACGCGCTGGTGTTGGCAAAGCACAGGACACGCGCTGAGTTCCAGACATTGTTATGGCTCGGCTATTGTCGTCGTTGCAGCGATTGGACACGGGCCACTATCCGAATGCTTCTCGAGCTAGTAATTATCACGAGCCCAAATCGAGTGCCCACGCAATGCTCGGGTCCAATCTATGAACCGCATTCAAATATCGTCACTTGGGTGTACTGCGATCCCCACGTTACGTCATCAAATTTGCACAAGGAGAGATTGAATAAAATGATCGCTTTTGTCCTTGAAATTACACCGCAACAAAGGGAGTTTCTTGGCCGATGGCGTTGCGTGCGAGTATCCTTGAGTCCCACTAGGGCCAGTAAGCTCGTGTAAAGTGTAAAACATTCCAACTGAATATCGTTGCACAGCTCCTTTAAAGGGGCCCTGCAATCATAATTAAGCGTCTACCTTTTTTGCGGTTTCCACGTCTCTTGGGGTTCGGGCAAGCCAGCGGGCACGGAGAGAGTCACTAAATATCAGTGCGTCATATTTTAACCGGACGACGCGGAAACCTCCTCCACCGACGGGGGCGACACGCGGTACCGAAAGCGCGCGTAATGTGACGTCTTAGGTCCTGGGCTTACTACTGGTCAGAGCCGCTAAAAGCTTCTTTTTAGTCGGAATACAAAATATAAGTGGCGCGAACCGTTTCAATTATTTATAAAAGTAGTTTTTATTTAGTATTTGAGATCAGAAAAGAAACAAATGCAGTTTATAAAGTACGGAAACAAGAAATGATCCGTCGACATACCCGCCACCAATCGGTGGAAAAGGCGGCGCCTACTAGAAAGGAGTAGTGGGATCAGGCGCCAACATGGAAAGGTCCCGGATGCACGCGGCGGCGCTGCGGCCGTAGGGACCGAAGGACCCGACCGTCTCTGAGCGTTCCCAAGGCCTTCGGTGAGCAGCTTTGTCTTGCGGTTTGGCCGTTTCGCGGTATGGCAGCGCGAAGTGGCTCCCATTCTGAACTAATCTTTACCCCGTGTTTGCTGTCGTTTGTGGCCAATGAAGTGTCATGCCGAATTTGTGTTTAATCGCGCAGCAAATGCAATGAGAGCCGCTCTAGCTGCCCGCTACATACAGCCTATCCAGAACACGCTTTAGTGGCGCCCTCTCGCGCCGTCGACACGGAGTACGGCAGCCGTGAGCGCCCGCTCAGCTCACCACCCCTCGTCTAGTTCACGGCCACTCAAGCAACCAAGGACGTCATGAAGGAGGTTATTTTTTGCTTGTTTTTGTAATTTTAATTTGCCTATAACTTCTAAAATAAATCGAAATTCGAGAAAAGAAAAGTGTCATTAAGTTACTACGTTCAGTGCGCTCAGGTTTGGTGCAAATTAGAAATCAGTAAAAAAGCCAATGCAGGGCCCCTTTAAGATAAATTTAATTTTTTTCACAAGAAATCGTGAAAGAAAAAAAAGTTCTTCGGACTTTTTTCGTGCACTGTCTACAGAGCTTTGAATGACCGCTTGCTCTTTCACATACGATTTAAACGCTTCCCATTTGCAAGCGTCGATCGGCTTACTTAATTAAGACTAGAACAGTTAGCTCCTTACGAATTTGTTCACAAAACCCTTCATCCTCTAATATTGTAGTGTTCATCTACCAAGATCCAATTCCTAAACTACATATGGAGCGATTTGTCTGCCTTTTAAACGAGATGGACACTACCGCATGGTCTGAGAGGTGAGTGGGATTTGTAGTATACTGGGAATTTTTTCACTGGAGAATTCACCTGAGATGTAAATTCTATCAAGACGCGCATAAGAAGAACCTTGCCTATGGGTGAATTCGGGATCAAAACATTTTATGTCTTCTGTCACGTCCTTGAGGTCGAAGTCATGAAGAATGTTTTTTCAGCTCCACGATGCTACCATCACTTTTCCATCCAGAAGTTGTGCAATCGTTCCGGAACAGTACGCAATTGAAGTCCCCGCTAAGATAACTTTACTTGGGGTGTCCAAAATTAAACGTAAGCTTTTGAAAAAAGTAAAAGATCACCAAGGGTTGTTTGGTGCGTAGATGGAAATTATTCTGACTCATTCTTCGTCAACCAAAATGTCTATGGCAGCTGTGCGACCATCTGCAGCTAGCTCACAGTCAAGGATTTTGCAGTGACGTGAGGCTTTCCGCAGAAAGATAGCGGTCCCAGCACTTATATAGTCCGAGGGCTGAGCGTGAAAACAATAGTGTGAATCTCGGAAGCAGGAGACAAGATGAATTTCGTGATCTCTATTTGAAATTTTGGTTTCTTGTACAGATATTATATCAGTTTGCTTCTGAGAAAGAATCTCTTTTAGCCATCTCTTACGGTGTTGACTTATAAGGCTGGCTACGTTAAAAGTCCCGACTGTAACAGCACCATTACAATCTTCGTTCATTGAACGTATTAGGTGACGGAGCATCCCGGAGATTTCTCCCTCGTGTGAATACCTATTTTGAGGGTATTCACACGAGGGAGAAATCCGAGGATTTCTCCACGACACGTGCATCCCGCGACGAAATGTCAGCTTTGCGATGTACAAAAGCCTCGCGTTTTCGTCTCGTGATGCGCGCGTGCCGGGAGAAATCTCCGGGATTTCTCCCTCGTGTGAATACCCCTTCTCTTCAGGTCCTAGTGGCCGGACAGGGTGGAATCCTCAAATACTTCACTAGGGAGAATATATTCCGCTCATTTTCATTAGACAGAACGCCTACAGCGCCGAATCCAGCCCTGACGGAGGGAGGTCCGCGTCAGTCGACGCGCACGTTCATCAGGATGTTAGCGGCGGCCACGGCGGTGTCGTCTCCGGATTTCTTCGCGCCGCACTGAGTCTTTTTTTTTTTTTGTTAGCAAATAAGCTATTATCATTATCAGTCGCAAACATTTTATGACTACGCGCTACGCTACGCCGGTGGACGGCGCGCCAGCGCAAGCCATGGTGTCTCGAGGTGTCAAACAACGTCAAATGTGTTGCGTGGTGTTTTCGTTTGATATGTTTTCGAAACGATGCACACGATATACCCCGAATTTCAGCAAACATTAGTTTAGTTTCGGTTACTGAATTCGGCTTTTTGAAACAAAAATCTCCCCAATTATGTGCATTTTCTGCCGTTTTGTGCTCAAGAGACAATATGTTACTTTCTGTATCGCGTATGTTATTTCAGTGATGCATGCGCCACTAGTATGGTGTAGTTTTGTAATTTATATCCTATAAACAAGGAAACACTATTGTTTGTTTGTTTTTTTCTTTTAATGCGCCACCGGCTGTTGGTCAGCAAAGCATTTTGTTAAGGATAGATAAATGGGCAAGTTGGTAAGAGTTCATGTTGAAAAACAGCGCGACCGGGGCGAGGACAAAAAGACGGAGTGCTTGTCTTGTGTTCTCTTCGTCCTTTTGTCCTTGTCGCAGTCGCGCTGTTTTTCAACATGAAATCATATTAGAGCGCAGCTCTTAGGCGCCCATTTCGGGCTTGAGCGGCGTCGGCGTCGGCGTCGGCGTCGCCGTCGGCGTAACCATAAGGTCACGTGACCCCCCCAGATCACGTGACCCCCACAGGTCACATGACCCCCGGGTCGTGACCCCCAACAGGCCGCGTGACTCCCTAGGTCACGTGACCCCCAGGCCACGTGACCCCATAGGTCACGACCCCCAGGTCACGTGGCCACCCGAGGTCACGTGATCCCCGTGAGGAGGAGGAGAAAAGAGAAGTATACCCTCCCCTCAGTACCCTTCCTCCTCGTCCTCAAGAGCTGCGCTCCAATTCGGCGTTACAGGGAGTTGTAAACGGCTTTCATTTTTTCTTTAGTCTTTAGTCTTTATTTATTTGGCCCTGGAGAGCCGCGGCACTGCGCAAAAGGCGGCAGCCTGCACCATGGAGGCTCGCGGTGCCGCGTCTAGTGAACATGACAATGTGATGAGTATAGTATACATGCAAGATGACGACGACATGGATTGTTGATATTGGGGAGGATGTCAGTCCGATTCGCAGAAGTCCAGATTTCATGGAGGCGAGTCGGGGGGGGGGGAGTCAGCAGCGAGCCATGGGGATCTGGCACGCTGTTCGATCGGTGCATGAAGGAGCCCCAGGAACATGATGGCGCTGTTGCTCACTGGGGTCCACAGGGGTCGAAGCATCAAGCTCCAAGGAGGTAGCCCAGTCAAAGTAAAAGCTGCCGCCTCCGAGGAACCGAGGCCCAGGGCTCAGATTGAGGCACCGCCGTCGCCCGGTGTGTCGTCCTCTCAGCGTCGTCGTCGTTGTGTTCTTTATTCATACGCGAATAGCGTTTTTCTGCCGCGACGCAAAATCCCAAGCATCTCGTGCTTGCAACGCCACCAAGATAATCCCAATTTTTATTTCACACACGAAATACTGTAACTTGAGAAAAAAAAACAAGTTCTTTTGGTCGAGAGTAACATTTTAGATTTGTTTAAACATGAGAATGCGACGCGAGCGGTCGACCGGTCGTGTCCGCTTGCGTCGCCTCAAAAGAAAGGTCTCGTGTGCTGACCTTCGCTGCCTTCGCCGAGAAATGTTCGCGCGTCGCAAGCATCAAGTTGCCGGTGATCGCCGCCAAACCGAGTCCAATGTCATCCCGTATTGAAAATCGCAGTCGCTACGATGCCGCCGATATCGCGCTCACGACACCACCAAAGCGGCCGCAGACATGATCCATGGGAGCAGCCATTTTTTAACTGTGGTCGTCTTGGCTTTAGCCAACTTTTCATCACGAATCCTCCTTGGAGGAGCGCAAAGACACTTTGCGTACGCACGCAATTTCGAAAAATAGCGCACGCTAAAATAGCGCACGCAAAGCGCAAAACGTGGTTAACGTTCGGCGCATGCGCAGTGGCGACGACGCTATTCTTTGCGTACGCAAAGCTTTAGCGTGCGCTATTCTAAAACTCCCTATTATTCTCGCCTCCGTTTTATTCGTTTATTTATTTATTTATTCTTATTTTGAGTGACCCACCAACAGCTTAACGCCTCCTTAGTGGTGCACTTATCAATGAGTCAATTAGTAGTAAAATGTTAAACAGGATAAAAGTGAAACGGTAGGGAAAAGCAATATCCTCAACACACTTTCGAAATTTACGCTCTTCATCAAAAATATCAAGACTAGCATTCCCACAAATCTGTTCTAAATGGTTATAAGTCAGTTGTGGGCATGTCATCGGTGCAGCATGGTAAAAGTCGGTAGGGTAAAACAAAGTATAAAGTCTACAAGACTTACGAGGAACGTGCAAGTAGATGTGACTGAGAAGCTCTGGGGAATCCACCATGCATTTACAATCTTATACAAATGTCAGGTTACGAATTGTTCTCCTGTTGTGCAACGAGTCGAACTTCACGAGTTCACAAGTCCTCTCATAACTATAGAAATAATTCGGGTGAAAATAACGATCAAAGAAAACACGAACGAATCTACGTTTCGTTTCCGGCTTGAGCGGCGTCGCCGTCGCCGTCGGCGTAACCGTGCGGTGCATGCACCGCGGGACTCGTGACGTCACACGTGACGTCACGAGGGTCCCGCGCAGTGCATTATGGGACATTTCCATAATGCAACGCGCGGGTAGGAGGAGGAGGAGGAGGGGAGGAGGACGAGGGGAATGGGGGATAAAGGAGGAGGAGTATGAGGGACGAGGGAGGAGGAGAGGAGGGGAGGAAGAGGAGGACGAGGAGGGAGAGGGGGAGAGGAGGGAGGAGGGGAGGGGGAGTAGCAGGGAGGATGAGGGGGTGAGGAGGGGTATAACCTCGCCTCAGTACCCTTCCCTCCTCCTCCTGGGATGTGTATGACTTGGGGCGCGGAGAGTAGGAGGGGGGTCAAAATGCGTGTATATATTATACACGAACTCAACTCTGTTACGTCACGGCGCAGTGGTGGCGCGTCAAGCGCACTTCCGGTCTGGGGCTGTTGGCGGAAGTCTCCATGTGAAACATGTATTTTTGCGTTGTTTTGACAGTAACCAGACAAAAATCTGCCTTCTCGTCAAAACGTTGCGACTGGGGCTGCACCAAAAGAGTCGAGAAAGGTTTGAAGGCCAGTTTTTATGTGCTCGGTTCGTCCGAGAACGTGGATATGTGCCTTGAAAAGGGAAAACCAGACGCCGTCGGAGCACGATTGCTTGGGAGGGAAGCACTTTGGGTTGAATTCACGGATAGTTGTGGTCGTAAGATTTATGTGTTTTGTTCCAAGATGAACGGGTGAAAACCGTCAAGTTGAACGGACCACCTGCGGACTACGTTGAGTCCGTCTACAAGTACAAACGGCCGCCTGATCGTTCGAACTGTCGTCTGCTCTTTCAAACGTTTCTGCTTGTCGTCTGCTGCTCTTTCAGACGACACCGGCCCGTAGACCAAACATTGGCCCGGTAATTGCGATAAGAATTAAGTAAGTTCAGGCCTCAAAAGACTTAAGAGACTTAAGTTTGAGGGTTGGTTGGGGTAAGCAAGCTCGATGTAAACAGTATACAATAGGACAGTGTTGGGTAAAGTATATATAAAGGTCTTTCAAGTAAAGTACAAAGTTAATGAAACGTGATGTACTTCAAGTAAAGTAGTAAGTACACTTGGTGCATGTACTTAAAGGGATACTACAAGGAAATTTCGGCGCTCATTTTCTGGTCTATATGTGTTCAAAAGAGCAGTATCACATGGAACATACCAATATCTTGTTAAAAAAGTCTCGAAAGGAATTTTAAAACGAATTAAACGGTTAGCAAAGAGCACCTGGTGGATGTCGCTAACGCCTCGTTTGTAATGCTCGTCTAGGAACCTTGACAGCTAGTGACGGAGGTTGTCTCGTCTCCGGCCACGACGAGAGAAGGGGGAAGGAGGAACTCCCTCTTCCCGAGAATCCCCTTTGTGTGTCGCAGAAGAGGCTATTGTCCCCCAACAAGATTATAGATTAACCCGTCACTCAAAATTCGTACAAAAGCAGCCGCTTCGGTGGCTGGAACGACGAGGCCATCCTCTCGACGTCAGCCTCGCCGTAGCTTTGCTCGTCTTGAGAGGACCTACGTCACGATTGCATTGGATGTCACGTGCTCTAAGCTGGGCCTTCTCCGAGCGCTTGCCAGGGTGGGCCGTTTATAACGAAAAATACAGCCACCAGGATCAAAATACAAACGTGCGATTGTCATTTACGGATATTGTGGATCATATTCAACCTGTTTTTGAACACGACGGGAATATTTCAAATTTCGTTGAAGTATCCCTTTAAAGCAAAGTACCATATATATAAAATGTACTTTCAAAGTAAAGTACAAGTATTTTAACATAATTTTTCATGATGCCCAGGGCGCCTGATGTAGAGCCGGCCCTGAATGTGCTTCAAGTACAAGTACTCTAAACCTCCTTGAAATAGTACTTTAGTACAAACTTCCCGTACTTTAAGTACAAACTTCCCGACTTTGCTCTTTTTCCGTCACAAACCCAGCGTTTGAATCCAAAGCCTTTCATCCCAGAGGCCGAACCCGCCGAACAGGCACAAAAATCGAAATGGCCAAACATTGCTAAAAAACACACGCACAAAAACGAAAAAAAAAACTTTGGTAAAATTATTAAGAAAATGCATCGCAGTGTAGTCGTCGAGCGGTTCCGCGAAATATCACCCGGAAAATCCAGAGCTCAGCCATTGCCATAGAGTTATTAGAATAAACGCTAGAGGCTCAGCTGGCGCTAGTGTCTACGGGACTTCCGGTTGCAAATTGAAGCAGACAGCATGCAGTCTACATTTCCAGCCTCCCTGTGTATTCCTATGGGAAAACGCGCGTGAATTTTGTCTCTTCGCCGGAAAATAACATGAATAACTTTGGTCATATCGGTTGTAACGGATAGTATGTACCTTTATTGGTATTGTGAAAGTGTAATTGCTTTAGTTACAGCATTTTTCTTTACCACTGAGCGGTGTTAAACTTCGCTCTATTTCAGGCCCAAACCCCTGTTTCAAGGAAGGTATGTGAAAACGAGCGACGGTTCTAAGCAAACTAACGATCGAAAGGAATGTAGTGTGTGTTCAGGTTCGCTAGCATTTCGGTGGTGCTTATATATTGCTAATATACCCGTCCTGTCATTGGATGAAACTGACTCCGTCGTGCATCTTTACGATCAGTTAAAGAAACATTCGAACGCAAAAAAATAAAGCACGTGAGCTACGAAAGGTATGTCTTTTTATTATTTCCCATGCCGGGCAGTTTTTATCGGGCACCTGCTTTCTGGCTCCCCTTATTTGCAAAGATTTGGAGCGTGCGGGTGATGATTTGAACCATTTGAACCCAGAACAAGCATCTTCGCAGTACTTATTTATTGCAAATCTGACTATATTACGTGACTTTCAATTTATTTTGATCGTCTGCAAGCACAAGGAGTTACTTATCCAGTGTTACTGCGTAGTTCTTGCCGTCTCTCTCGGTTTTCCGCATGTCCTTCGTTCGTTTGGCACGTATATCCCCCATGTTGGAAAGCGTCGACGCCGTGTTCGCGCTAACAGTGTCCGACAGTGCACAAAAATACACGTACGAAGCCGTTTTAGCACCGTTTTTAATGCGATGAATTTGAAAGAAAAACGCCGTAACTGACCATTTATTTCGTCTGCGTGACTGAGAAATGTTCCAATGTGCCTAGTACGTACAAATTATTCGTGATATTTGCTCTTATAATCGAGCGCAGAGAGAAAATGTACTCGCTTTTTCCCATAGGAATACATTACCGGAAGTCAAATTTAGACTGCTTGCTGTCTGCTTCAAAATGCAACAGCACACTAGCGCCAGCTGAGCCTCTAGCGTTTATTGTAATAACTCTATGGGGGCAACAGGGGTTTGGGCCTGAAATAGAGCGAAGTTTAACATCGCTCAGTGGTAAAGAAAATGCTGTAACTAAATCAATTACACTTTCACAATACCAATAAAGGTACATACTATCCGTTACAACCGATATGACAAAGTTATTCATGTTATTTTCCGGCGAAGAGACAAATTCACGCGCGTTTTCCCATAGGAATACACAGGGAGGGTGGAAATGTAGACTGCATGCTGTCTGCTTCAATTTGCAACCGGAAGTCCCGTAGACACTAGCGCCAGCTGAGCCTCTAGCGTTTATTGTAAGAACTATATGGTCGCCCCTGTCTTCAAGGAAGGTATGTCAAAACGAGCGACGGTTCTAAGCAAACTAACGATCGAAAGGAATGTAGTGTGTGTTCAGGTTCGCTAGCATTTCGGTGGTGCTTATATATTGCTAATATGCCCGTCCTGTCATTGGATGAAAATGACTCCGTCGTGCATCTTCACGATCGGTTAAAGAAACATTTGACCGCAAAAATAAAGCACGTGAAGCTACGAAAAAGATGTCTTTGTTATTTCCATGTCGGGCAGTTTTATCGGGCACCTGTGCGCACGCACAGTAAAACACTGCTCGACACTCAGATGTTCCAATCTGCTTGGTCCTTTTCACGCGAAATGCTTCAAGCCACGTTTGGCGTAGGATGTCTCCCTCGAACTAGTGTCACTAAATAAGCTACGCTCAGAGTAACGACACTTCGCCCATATTGTGTCTTAAAATCATGGTTGCCAGTTATCTGAAGCTTTATCTGAAATCACAGGCTGCACTTTTCCGCCCTTCCCAAATGTTTAAACAGTTCACGACAGAGCAAAGTAATTTTAGCAGACCTTCTAACACCAAATCTAATGCTGAGGAAGTCGCACTTTTCGATATGGCGATCGGCAGTTGCAGCCTGCTCTGCAGACGAGCCAACAATGGCGCGCCCACAGCAATGTCGGGAACGGGTGCCGATCACTCTGCGCAGCTCATTTAGTGGCTCTACCTCGAACCCTCTGGCTTTTGCCTTCATTGTGGGTCGAAAATAAAAACAGCGAATGTCCTACATGGTTGAAAAAAGCCGAGACTGCGGGTAAAACGACACAACACTAAACCCACCGGAAAAGGTGACTCATCACGATCGGACGCCGCTGATTGGCTCAGCGCGCGCGTCGAGGAAAAATTGGGTTCCGAGGCGTCGTCTCCTGCGTCGTCCTCCGGCGCGCGACTTTTCAATACAAGAATAAGCAAAAAAATCACCCCACGACGCGCGTCTTCCGCTGGGTGAATGCGCCTTTAGCTAAAAAAACGTTCGCCAAGAACCTGCCTGGCGGCCGGCCTACCCGCT